>MQRK01133750.1:0-10642 GCA_001938485.1 Girardia tigrina | reverse complement strand
AAGCATTGTTGATAAGATCATGTGATCCTAAAATCAATGTTCAAACAGCACTCTCAACTAATTTGTTAAGAGTTTTCGATTAGACTTACGTAAGTGATTGCATAATCATTCATTTCTTAAATAAAATCAATAAAAAAGAACATAATCAGTGATCTGATGATGACGGTTAAACATTCGAAATATATTATCCTAAAATATATTTTTAAATGGCGTTTATTTGTTTATAATAAAAAATTGCCATCTTTTTTCAAACTTATAAATCATATTTTAAATATTAATTTGACATTTAAATTGTTTTTAATTATTCTAGTATACATTTATTTATTCGGTGTTTTAATACATTAAATTTCACATTTTTATTTACTATTAAATTCGATTTCTTACTTGTCTGCTTTTACAGATCGATATTTCTTAAGCTATTGCTGACGTTTTAAACAGGTAAACATTATTTATTTACCAATAACTGAGGATTAAAATCATACAGTAGTGAATTTGAAAATACTACATTAACTTATAAATAATAAAGAAATGTATGTTTAAAAATTTTCGGGGGTAATTATGCCACTTTGTTACCACTAACACTTCTATTAATTTTTTCATTACATTCATTAATTTATGTATTTATAGCTAATATAAAATATTTATGAAAATTAATTTGGATTTGAACGCGTAAATGATATAAATATAACCTTGTATACTGCATAGCCAATGGTTAGTAGATCTCCGCTAGCAGGAATCTTAATAAAATAATAAAAAATAAGTAAAAATATTCATTACATTAAAATAAGTAATAAAAGAGTAAAATAGATTAAAAGCACTGAAAATTAATGATAATCACTCAGATAGTGCTATTATAAAACGAAAGCATAACTTTTTATTACATAATCAAGTATTTACCGAATTCAAGCTTGAATCTTCGTCATAACATCTAGCGATTTACTTTTTGAAGTTTCAAACATTGAACCATAGTTTTAAGTTAAAAAAAACATGACAAATTCTTTTCAACTCGTAAACCAAAAAATTAAATTTTTTATATCCATTCTTTATGCATACAAATCTCTACTTTGCTAACAAAGTTTTTAAAATTTAAAAATATAAGATTTAAAATACAGTCGAATGTGCCTAATCCAGTTGTGTTTAATCTGGATGATTTTTCTAAACCAAGTCTATATTTTGTCAAACTAATTCGGATATTTAATATTGTTGAACGTGAAATTAAGAACGAATATCTATGATTAAAATGAAATAAAAAATTTAAGTTCTGTACAGTAGTAAATATTATTATAATAAAAAAGATATTAAAATATATTGATTATTTAATTTATTAATTATTTAGTTATTTATTTTTTTGGCTATGGTCAAGAATCCAGCACGAACAGAAATTTCCTTAGAACGCAAGTATAAAATCATCTATTTTGTAGAGTAAATCAAGGCCTTAAACCAAACTGATATCGCGAAGCATTTTGATGTCAAAACGCAAACACTTTGTGATATTTTTGAAAGGTGAAGAAAAAATTAAATGTCTCTAAAGTGAGAAATGCATCACTGGAAATATGAAACGAATAAAATCAACGAAGTTTGAGCAGACATCTAAGGCTTTGATAGAATGGTTCACAATCATGTGAACAGAACAGCCAATCATTCCACTAAGTGGAGAAATTCTTAGACAAAAGCAACAGCATTGCCAAGAGTCTGGGAGAAATAAGTGGAGACGCAGAAATATACACGAATTGGATAAACCAATGGAAATCAAACCATTACATTTCTTCACAAACAATCACTGGATAAAGTGCTGCTATTTCAGAAGAAGTCATTCTACAGTGGAAGCAACTAGTTTCAAAAGAAATCATGTACAAATATCCTCCGCATAACATAAGAAATTGCGATGAATGTGGCCTCTTCTGGCGGATGACACCAGACAAAACACTGGCATTTTAAAATGAAAATGTGCACGGTGTGAAACAATCAAAAGAACGCATCACTGTACTCAACTGTGTGTCCATGGCTTTGGAAAAGTTTCCACCTTGCTTTAAGAATGTTTTAAAGGATCTAGTAAGATATCGTGCAAGAAAAGGCCTGGATGACTTTAGACTTGTTCCATGAATTTGCCATCTCACTTGATAAAAAATGAAATCTGAAAACATGCAAGTGGCCTTGATTCTTGATAGGTGTCCTGTGCATTCAAAATATAACGATAGTGTGACCAACGTGGAGCTGTTCTTCCTTCCTGCCAACACAACTTCAAAACGCAACCACTCGATGCAGCATCATTAATGTAATGAAATGCAATTATCGCAATAAGCTTGTTCAGCGCCTACTAGCTTGTTATTAAAGCAACATGGAATTCAAATTTACACTGCTGGATGCTGTGACTTTACTGAAGCAAGCCTGGGATATAGTGTCTGAAGATATAGTCATAAACTGTTTTAAACACGTTGACTTCGATGTTCCAACATTAAATCTGAGTCTCGTTCCGGAACCGCAACCACAACCAACAATGAACAATGTCTTCAAGCATTTGCGTGAATTCATGCAGATACCAGCCGATGTGAATTTCGAATAATTTGTGCAAGCAGATAACAGCTTACCTACCACTGCATGATTGACTAATATGGGAATATTGGATGACCTTGTTCAGTCAACTGAGATCTTAGACGGGGTCGAGGAAGATGAAATTGATGATTCTGATGTTCCTACCTTCAAGGAAACAATGCAAGCTTTGCAAGTAGTAGAACGATTCTTACTAACTCATCCAGGATTTTTGATTCTTATTTACGTGCATTTTCAAATATCAATGAAGATGTATTGATGGAGATGACAAAGGCAACAAAACAAACGAAAATAATGAACTTCTTGAAGCATGTATCGTAAAGTGCACGTGAATGAAGCATTGTCTGTGTGAATCTGAGTTGGTGTAGCTTTCAGCTTGTTTAATTAGTGAATAAATGGTCTTTTTGTACTAATAAACTTCTCCAATTATTGTTTATTCATTCTTATTTTAAATACTTCAAGGAATTGTTGTTTTCAACTTGAAGATAAAGTAAAGAGGCAATTTACTGCTCCCAAATTCCAACATAACTTTACAACCCTGCATTGGTACCTTTTTTATTACATACAATAAAAATAGGTTGGTAAAATTCAAAAGTGGTTTATTCTTCATAAACATGGTGGGAAACAGTAACAATGTAACAGCCTAAATAATTTTAAAATACAATTTTCGTGTAATTTGTCTAATCCGTATTAATTTCCTTGGTCCCCATGAATCTTGATTACGCGATTTTGATTTTATATATATATATATATACACTGACTTCCATAATTGTATACTTTTTTTCTATTTTTTACTAAATCGTGAATTACATAAAAAGTTTAACATTATTAATAACAAATAGGCGTTTAAACAAAAAATGTATTAAAAGTATACAATTATGATCGCACAGATACTCAATTACAGTAATTGGGATTTAGTAATTTGTATATACTCCTTTTGCCTTTAGAAGAGCACGAATTCGCTTTAGCATACTTTCTATTACATTTCGACACTCAGTTTTCGAAATATCATTCCATTCCTTGGATACACGATCCCACAGTTCCAGAATTCCAGACGGAAGGTTTTCATAACAATTCAGCTTTAACTTCAATGAAGACCATATATTTTCGATAGGATTTATATCCGGCGATTGTGGTGGCCATGATAGAACATCAATGTTATTTAAAAACCAATCTTTTGCCTTTTTCGAAGTGTGCTTGGGATCATTGTCCTGTTGAAAAATGATTTTGTCGGTGTCCAAGCCATAATACTCGCATGTATTTAGCAATTCATCACGTAGAATATCACAATACAACTGTGCATCCATATTTCCATCAATTCTAGTCAGGTAACCAGGTCCCTCTGCGGTTATACAACCCCAAACCTTCAGAGAACCATCACCAAATTTTGCTGTTCTCTGTACGTTTCTGTCGTCCACTACTGCACCAGGATTCTTCCAACATCACTTTCGTCCATCAGACCAAAACCTATTGACTTTTGTCTCGTCAGAAAATATTACTTTATACCAATCCTGAGAAGTCCAGTCTTTGTGTGCAACAGCAAATTGGAATCGTAATTGCTTATAGCGCTTTGACAAAAAAGGCTTTTTAAACCTTCGTTACAGCCTTTAAACCACTTCTACGGAGAACCATTCTTATGGTTTCAGGACTTACATTTATGTCTACATAATTTTTAACTACGTCAGTTGCTGTTTCATAAGTTCCATCTTTGATTTTTCTTACTATAAGTCTTTGATCGGCGCATGTAAGAATTCTAGGTCTTCCAATTGAAAAGTTTTTTTCTTTGATATTTTCCAATTTTTTAATTTTTTGTACAGCTCCACGACTAATAACATATTTTGATGCTAATTTACCAAGTGAAAAACCACATTTGGCATCAGTAATCAATAAATCTTTCGTTCGTTTGCTCAATTTTGTCATTACTAAAATATAAAAAAAATGAATGTAATAATTATTAAATTAAAAACAAAAAAAATCATAATATTCCATATTATAATATTTAAATTTCATATATATTTTTTTAATATTGAGATTTAATTGTTTCCTTTAAACAAAAATCCAATTATTCAAATTAGGAAATTGTGCGATCATAATTGTATACTTTTAATAAAAATTTCGTTTAAAGGCCTACTTGTTATTATTAAAGTTCAAAATTTGACATACATATCATCTTGTAGAGCTTAAAATTATCTTTCAGACAAATATCTAAAAGTTATGAACCGATTTATACTCCTTAAGTAATTCACGATTTAGTAAAAAATAGAAAAAAAGTATACAATTATGGAAGTCAGTGTGTATATATATATATATATGTGTGTGTATTTAGTATTTACTACCAAACGAAATTTCGTAATCGTTTTCAACGACGAAAAGAAATAATTAATGGTTTCTCATAAATTCAAAAAAAACTAGTTGCGCTCAAAGTATTTATTTTGTTATGACAAATTTTTTATCCATTTTTTCTATTAAATAATCCATTAAAACAAACTCCAATAATTATAAATAATAAACCTTTACAATAATAATTAATCTTTTTAATAAAAACATTTTTATTTTCTTTCAGATGAAATTAATTCTTTTTTTACATGAAATCATTTTTATTTTCGGAAATTAATTTCATCAAAATTTGAATTGGACTTATTTTTCTTAAACTATGAAACTGATAAACCAACATAAAACCTTCTTTCAATAAAGTAAACATTTAAAATTCGATCCATGTTACGTACAAAACAAATAAGTAATTTTTTTGTTAAAAATAACATCAATGTGAAGGTGACACAGACCCAAGAACTCACACGAATAAATTTCACACCAAACCAATGTAATCCCGCCATTCGCAAGTTGAGAGGCACCAAATATAAAATWTTACTATTCTAATTAATTACAATTGATTAAATTAATTAATTAATTAAATTAAATTAAAGTAATTACACTTCCAAGCAATGCTCCGATAGCAATATGTTACCATAATGTATATATATAAAAAGTGAGTTAATAAAAAGAATGCATAAAATAATTAAATAAACTTTAAATAATTGTGACCCGATAAAATAATGAAAACAAAATAGCGACCAGAAAATAGTGGCGACCTTAATTATGATATTTGTCTAGGTGTATGTATGTGAACTTTAATCATTTACAGGTAAACAAAACTTGAACAAAGAAATATCTGGTCCGTGACTATAAATATGACCAAAACTATCAAATATTTTTTATTTCGGCATTCCATTCATCAAAAAAAATTTATCACACAAATGTAATGGAATAGCATGTAATGAAGTAGCAGTAGCCTAATATTGTCAGGAAAAAATTGAATTATGATAGCTCCACAGCTTTGAGTTGTCTGGAGAATAGTTGCAGGTATGGAACAAAGAAATATTGATAGTGACAAACAGAAGTATTGCAAAAAATCGTGTATTCTCGTGATGCCATATCCCCGTTATTTCATATTCCCGTTTTCCATACTTATACAGTGGTTTTAAATTGTTTTGAAACCGTATAAAGATTTTTCAATCCCAGGCTAATCGCTTTTCTCCATATTGCTTGGCCAAAATGAAAATAGCAACCACGTATAGTTGCATCTGCGAAGTGAAACCTCAAAGATTAAAGATTCAAAGTCGATCATAATTTCCCTTGGATTTAATATTATATTGTTATCATCTAATGTTTCCTTTTTTTGTTAATTAGAAATAAATATATTGCCTCAGTCTTACTTGGAAGCAAAGAAAAAACAATGAAAAAACCTTTCCCGAAAAGAGGAGTAAATCACATACAATTGAAAAACCCATTGGGTGCCATATCAAAAGTTCCATCCAAATAAATAATTTTGTTGTTTGCTCTTAAAATTCTTTGGACGAACTGCGAATCACAAAAAAACCAACACCCTTCCTTCATTTGATACCACATCAACTACTAAAAAATTATATTCATTATTAATTGTTAAATATCTTGAATCAAGCTCTGTGCCGCCATCAAAGATTGAAGTAATAGGATAATATAGGTGTTTTTGGTTATAAATAAAATGTTTCATTCCTTTAAAATTTTGAACCTCTTCAAACAAAATGTCACTTCTTGTGGCATTTTGGAGGACAGATTGTTGTGTGGCTTGGTATAACTGGCCAGCCGATTTGAAAGGATCTTGCCAAAAACTTTCATTAATCTTTGCTTTTATCTGGTTGGTTAAGCCATTTTCATAAAGGGTGCCCGTGATCACCTGTTAGTTTGATGAGTCCTTCTGCAATCGTAACAGCTCGAACACGGCACTCAATAGAAATACACTCCCAATAGCTACGAATATTTTTATTATACTTTATTCTAAATTTCTAGTTGTTAATAACAGGTATTTGTTTCCTTTTTGGATCTTATCCATTGTATATCGTTCTCCTCTTTTTCCATTGTAAATATGGGTATCTAGATATATATAAAAAAGATAAGAACGATAACAAAAATAAAAATATAACCTCTAAATTTTTCTGACAAAAAATATTTTTCGGAAACAAGATATAAAAAGGATTTATATATTAAAATAAATTCCCATTATGACATAATCCGAATATGGCATAACGAGATTATGACATAACGGGTAGTGACCAAAACAATCATATACCATGTTATGGTTTTGGATGAAATAGATGGAATAGATGGCGAATTTGACCAAAATGACTCTCACTATAACTTTATGGAAAGGCAGAATCCGTCAGAACTTTTAGGGATGGTAAAATTTTCTGAATTATCAATAATTTGTTCGATAGAGTTCGTTGAGGATTATTTCTGATTATCATTATCTCTCGATTATTTGCTACCATGAATAAACAATAATGATTCAAAACTTAAAAATTTGTTTAATTATTTTTATTATTTATTGCTTTACAATTTATGATTCTTAAGTAATAATAAAAAGTAAAACTGGTATAATTATTGATGTCTTTATTTGGCTGAATAACCTTTTTTGATAAACTTACTTTGTACTTTTAAATTTATCACATAGACGACTACAAGTTTTCTATTTTGTGAATATTTATTCATAGCAGATGCGATGTTGACTAATTGATCATAGTCTTTCCTATCTCTTCTTTCTTATGATCGTAGCGCAACATTCAATTCTGATACTCCTCTTGATTTTGATAGATGTTTCCAACCGTCGAGGTTGCTCATATTTGGCTACAAAATGATCAAATGAGCGAATTCAAATTCACCGTGATAGTCAAGGCAGATTATTCTACGATAATGACCAAAAATGAAAAAAAAGATAATATAAGTATATCTAAATATAAATATATGGATTTTGTTTTAGGTTAATCTTATATAACAGCTCAATATTCAAATAAATACACTGAGAAAAATAAATGAAACAAAATAATTATTCAACCGAAAAACAAAATAAAAGGTATTATATCATAAAGCATATTAGTATCTACCCCTGTCTGGTTAGCCACACCCGGAGTTGACATATTGCCAGCATTTTTCCATCGACCTCTCATCTCTTTCTGCATCAGACTAATTATCACAGTTCCACAATCTTCATCATCATCTTCATCTGGATCGACCACAGTAAATCGAAATTGAGGGTTCATATGGAAAGTTTCTAAACGTTAAACTGTTAATAAAATTTATGAAATTCATTTTTTTGCACCAAGGAAATTTCGGCAACCTCCTGCCGAAACATGCTTTTGCCATTCCCCATTTTCAATACACATCTCCCATTTTGTTTTCTTTTTTCCATATTTATTTTCTATTTCCGATTCAGGAGAAAGATGACAGATTTCCAGCTTTGAAAAATATCGAATGAAATCATTTAAAGACATCCAAAATTCTCCATCATCTTTTCTAGAAAATGCAAGATGCTGTCTTTCAGATTCAGATACATTTTGCCATTCCTGAGACTGGTCTGACCATGCTCCGGTCCATTCGCATTCATTCCCCCAAGGATTTCTCACTCGTATAAGTTTAACTTCACCTCTGCTTGAAGTAACCTACAGATTAAAAGAATTATACAATGACAATATTGTGGTTAAATTACCGTTTTGATATCAGTTATTGAATATGCATGACCTTTTATTAATCCTTGTTCAGCTTTTGCTTCTACCTGTCCCGGTTCAGCCTCGATTGAACAACCCATTAAAGATGCTCGACTTGATCCTTTAACCATGATATCCCACAGATTAGGTGGCGCTTTAGGACCGAGATCAATTAATTCAGTAATGCCCCCAGTAAAATCTTCCATGGCTTCTGAACTACTTCCTCCTTTAAGAGCTTCATAGGATTTAGATAACCTTTAAAATATTTCATTTAAAAAGTTCGAAAAACATTTTTAAACATTAAAATGATGATAATATTGTTATTGTAATTGATATTAACAGAACATTAAAGTATTGGTATTAAATCTCAACGATAACCATCTGGAGTATTCGAGAGAACTTGAGGAGGAAAATTCAGAATCAAATGTGTTAATTAAATGTCAATAAAGTAATTATTTTTTGAGAAGACTTGAAACTACATTAAGAGTTTAATCAAGGATATATGACCAATTTCAATCTTCGCTTATAGTAAACATTATTATTATTAAAATAATAATATACCATATGATTTTAAACTCATGTATGGTTAATTAGTTACAACGGTATATCTTAACAATATTTTGTATATTCAAGAAAAAAGAATCAAAAAAGGATTATGATGAAAGTAGTTGAATCAATACAAAATGAAATAAAATATCAAAGGGATATACTTTTCGACCATGGGACTGAATGTAAAGATGCATTCGTCGTAATGTTCGATCAATGATCGATTGTAAGAAGTCCTCTGGAAATTTCAAGAATTCTTGTTGAAAGATAGCGCTTGGATGATCGACTGAATCTAAAGATTCTATTTTCTCAACAATTTACACGACTGAGATGATCTACCTCCGAAAAAATTTTACTTTCATAAATTTATAGTTATGGTAATCTGAATCTTCTTTAATTATTTCCATTCCAGAAATTGGAAGACATTAAAGTATCACTTGATATCATTGTTTTTACTTCTTCAGCTGCTTCTGCGATCCGTTAACAATTAAAAATAGTAGTCTAAATTATTTTATCGGTGACTAAATGACCAAAAATTTTACCCTTATTTTTCAAATTTTATCTAAAACCTTATCTAAACTTTTATGAAGTTGTACTTATTTCATTGTAAAAATTAGAATATTGTACAAGAACACTACCGTATGAAGTGTAACTTTATCATGAGCTCCTGAAATGATCTAGATGCTGTTGCAATGCAAAACGGATTCTATAGGAAAAGAATTGTAAATGTCAATGTTTAGTATTGAGTTCTCTTCTAGAATCACTTGGTAATATACATCACCACGACCAATTGATTCGAAGTACTTTCTCCGTACAATACAGCCATCATTTCTATCATATTTGGTTTAGAAAATACTCTGAAAACAGGTTTAATTATCTGAGTTTCATGTAAAATTTTACGCCATTCTTTTCTTTCGTCCATACACAGAGGATAAAAAATTGCAAGATGAATTGTATTCTTAATTATGTTGTTTTCCTACAGGTTCATAATGGTCTCACCTAATTTTGAAAAAACAGAGATTGGTATGGAAATAAAATCAAATTTAATTGTGTCTGATCTTGATTCACATCAATATTTTCTTCCTGATTAATTTTTGGTTTATGCTCTTTCAAAAATTATTATTTTTATATTTCTGCAAAAGTTTTAGAGCTTAACAATTTGAGCTTTTCTTCAGATTTATGTAAATCAAAGAACATACAAGTACCACGTGAGGAATATTTTAAATTGTTTGAATGGGTAAATGTATTGAGGATGTTTGTTGATTTAAGTATGTTGAATTTAGAATGGTGATTCTCCCACCCAGATGGAAATTCGTATTTTTTTTATTAAATTTAAAGGATTGACTATTCGAACATAATTAAAATAATCATTTGATAAATTCATATTTTTAATTTCACAGTTAAAGTTATGTTTAATAATTTTTAGTAAAATTTAAATTAAATGCATTTTTAATAATTTGATGATATTTTTTATTATTTTGGGATTTATTGAGAAATGGTAAAAATTATTATTTTTTAATTAATATTTT
>MQRK01133733.1:0-10528 GCA_001938485.1 Girardia tigrina | reverse complement strand
TAATATTGCTGGACATATGAATGGTTGTAAATCGGAGGTGATAACAACTAATTTTAAAATATTGGGCAGTAATTTTAAAAATTATTGGGAAAGAGTTACTTATGAAGCATTATTGATTAAATCACTTAATCCGTCCATTAATTTCCAAACAAGTCTGTCTTCCAATTTGTTGAAAATATTTAATTAGTTATTAAGCAAGATGTTTGCATAATCATCTATATATAAGACAGCGAAATTGTTGTTAATTCAACCTGAAGAAATGGTGGAAAATCCACCGAAATATATTGCGACAATTAAATTTGATTTTAATAGCGTTCTTGATTTTAATAAAAATTTGCCATTGTTTTTTAAATTTCTTATTAATTTTTATATATTTATTTTTTAGAACATCAAATGAGAAATCTTTTCAACTTAAATATATTTATAAAGCTAAAAACCAGTATACATGATGCATTCAATAAGTACCCGACCTAAGCTAAAAAATGTAATAGTAAGTTTTAGTTTTTTTGTGGGATTAAATAAATTAATATTAGTTTAAATTTCAGTAAATGTTTTATTTTATCAAAAGCCGTAATCTTTTTATTACAAAATTTTGAATTATTTCAGACGTCGAATATCGAAGCGTTATCAAGTTCTTTTTGTTGCAGAAGAAGACGTGCAGCAGAATCTAAGATATTTTGCAGTCAATTTACCTACATGACTCCCCACCTCTGTCAACTGTTAAATATTGGGTCAGAAAGATTAAAGGTGGTCACACATTCGTTTTTGATCAAGAAAAATTAAGTAGGCTACAAAAAAATTTTGAAGCAGTTGATTAAAAATTAGAGAAGATGGTCCATGAAGAGAGACGAATTCATGAAAAGGCTGTCAAGGAAGCTCAATATAAGTGTTGGTACAGCCCACGCCAAATTGAAATCAATGGGTATCCGAAAACTATACTCCAATTTCTTAACCCGTTTCTTGACTGGTGAAATGATGCGAAACCGCTTGGAGTGCAATCAGAATAACTTGAACATGTATGATGATGCTTACATACATTAACCTTGTTTTTTTTATAACAATGGCCCTTTTTTCAATTCGTTTTCTTTGTCAGGTCAGGTACATATTGAACGCACCACGTAGTGAATAAGATAAATAAAATACCAAATATCAAAAATAATAAAAATGAAATAACGTTTATTAAATGTCAATGAAATTGTAATAAAATATTCAGTGTAACTTTATTTATTCATTAATTTTCACAATAAGAGTGGTTGGTACAGTATAAATATGTAAATTAAGATATTTTATTATAATAATAAATTAAATATGGTGTTTTTCTCTCAAATTAAATTATATCTAAATATTTAAATTTTATGACTTCAATTTTTTTCCATTTAAAATTATTTTTTGTTTACAACTGAGGTACAAAATAAATAAATTTCAATTTGTCTGTTTTAATACAAATTTTTCTTTTTTACAAGGAATTTTCTCTAATGAAAAAAAGTTATTAACAATTATTTTTTATAATTATGAAAATATATTAACAATGTATGGTCATTTGATATAGTTGCGATATAACTTAAAGCTCGTTTTAAAATATAATCATTGTATAAAATTTGATGTACATTACATCATCATCAACAATTATAAATTATTTCAATAAAATTACAAAACAAAACCAAAAATGGTAATAAAAAATATATTAAATTAAACTGCATTGAAATATATTTGGGTTTTAATGTCAAATTTCTATTTATTTCATTAAGGATTGCAAATTATTGGGGTGGCTTTAATTTGTCCATTTCAAATGTTAATTAATGATTGGTTGTTCTGTCTAACCAATAATTATTGATAAAACTCCCACTCGAATTGTCAATTGAGACCTTCTTTGAAGAATAGATATTCCTGCTTTCTGTTCTTAAAATGCACCCAGTAATCAAGAACGTTACTGGATTGACTTGATTTACTTCGGTTTTCATATGGCACTTTGTCTGTTCATTGTACGAGATTTGAAAACCGTGAAAAATAAATAAAAATTATAAAAAAGTGGTCGTGGTTTCAGTTATATTTAAAATGAAAAGTTTCCTCTTAAATAAATAGAAAACGGTTTGTGGATTGTAGGCTAATGTGATTTATTAATTTAATTCCCATGGGTGTAAAAACTCAAATATTTCAAAGAAATCATTCTGTCAAAAACCGGATTTTGGAGCATTCACAATCGAGTCAATCGAGAAAGGTTTTAATCACTGGATTTATTGTAAGAATATAACTTCTTCTTTTTTCGAAGGATCAGTTTTCTTTTTTTACAAAAAGAAAACGAATAACGTTTCGAGCTTTAAATAGGTAAATTAAAGCTGTCTCAATATTGAAAACTCTTTAATTAACCCTTTCGGTACCGGTGACGAATATATGCGTCTTGTACCTTTGTACACTTCTTTCTTATCTTATCTTGATTTTTTATCTAAATATTTCATTCATCAATTTGTTCTATTTTACGTTGAAAACTTGGTCTAATGTAGTTATCATTTTCAGCTATTCTCCTTATTACATTCTTCCGACTCTTCATCCTCAAAGTTCCGCCCATCCTTCGATTCACTCCTAAGACTATCAACTTGACATTTTCCATCCCAAATATCATCAAGAAGAAAGTATTTAGTATACTGTCCTACAAATAAAAGAGCAAAGCAAAAGAAAAGATAATCGATTTGAATGTTCTGAATGTGATGTTGGATTATGTATAGACACTTCTTTTAAAGAATATCACAAAATTAAACACTTTTAATACATATTTTAAATGAGAAACAAATGAAAAAAAATTTCAAAAAAGCCGCTTCCGAAAGGGTTACATAAATAAACAATTGTCATCAAAACAATATACAAATCATCCAACCATTTAACCAAACTTTTTGTGAGTTTCATATATAATGGACGCCAAAATGATTATGCAAACACTGTAAGATTTAAAAAGCTTTTATAGAAATTTTAATCAGACATTCTAAGACTATTTGATGTTTTGACCCTCATAAATTTTTATTTCAACTTAATTTGAACAATGATATTTGAATATAAAGAAAGAAATATATAAATAACTATTTTAAAAATATCTATTTTAAATGAAAGATTTGTTAAACAGTTTTTATTTTCTTTATTAAAAATTTTAATTCATTCAAAGCTTTTAAAATTAAAAAAAAAAGAATATTATAAATTAAAAATAAATCATTAAAACATATCTTTAAAAAATGATATGAAATTATACAACTGAACTGAATTTTTTAATACAAATATTCTTAACAATTGTTAGGCATGCTTTAATCTGATAAAATAATCTTATTGTCTTCACCCAGAGACAAATAAAAAAGACAACGAGTAAATATAATGAGAAATTAAAAAAAAAATAATAATCATAATAAATATTCTTTGTTAACATTGTCCACTTTGAAAAGAGTGTGGAATTGTTTTCTTTGAAATTTCGTTCTAAAACTCAGAAAAATTTCTTAATTATGTACCTTAAAATAACATAAGACCACTTTTAATTGTTAAGTTATTCTTGTATCTATCTGCTTTACTCTTACTGCTTTTATTTTATGCATATCATATATTATAACAAAATGTTTCCTCTTTTTACATTATATGTACCGGCTGTTCAACAAAAGTTTAAAATACTTAAAAAGTGAAGAAATATAAACACTAAATTATTTGTAAGTTTCAAGTACGACGATTGAAATAACTAAATTAAAAACAATAAAAGTCAACCGAATTAATCAGTTACTTAAATTCATAATACACCAAAGCCCCGCTATGCGTCTATTCGTTATGCGTCTATTCGCTTTTGCGTCGATTGATTTTTTATTTTTTACCATATAAAATTTGTAATAGTTTTTCTGATCAATATTACCACATATTCGTTATGCGTCGAAACTCATTTAGCGTCTCAACTTTCGGAACCGAATAGAGACACAAACCGTGGCCTTGGTGTATTCGCTATTGTGATTCTCATACCGACGAAGACGATTCTCAAAAGATGTAATAACTCGTTGTAAGGGTTAATTATTGATTTGTTGTAGGTAATAGATGAAATTACGTCATCATATTTAGTAAATTTATTTTCCTGCTAAGACATTTTTCTGTTTCAGCAACCACCCCAAGAAGTCAGGGTTTGTTAGGTCTGGAGATCTTGCTGGCCCAAGATAGCTTGAAGTGTGGTACAAAGATATTGTCCAAAATAATTTGTAAACATTTTTTTCTTATTCGTAGCAAACGATGCTGTGTGGCGCTACCTTTTTTTGTAACCAACAAGATTGAATATCAATGTTTCTTCGTTGTTTTTTTGGAATTAAATAATCATTCAGACTATGATTATAGGTATCCATGTTAATTGAACCTAAGAAAACGTAAGGTCCTATAACATGCTGTTATGTGAATGCATAATTATGAGTATTGGCATCACCATTCAAGATAAATTCACTATTATCGGAGACGAAAACCTTGTATCTCTTGATGATCAATATTTTTACCCATCATGTTCTTACAGAAGCTAAATCTGTATTTGAAATCTCTTTCACTTATGAAATTTCTTAATTTTATTTCATAAAGATGTAAATATAAGTCGCTACTCACTATTGATCCTAAACTAATATTCAAATCGATGGTCACATTTATCAACATTTATTGGTATTTATTTTCATTGTATTCATTTTAGATGGGCAGTAAAAGTGACTTTCCTTGTATAAACGTAGACTGAAGTGTAACATGAAATGATTCACTGTACCAAATTCAACTTCTATGATTACGTTAAATCAGGATAAAAGCGGCTAATCGCAGGTAACCACTACTCGAACTTACAGGATGATTAAACGTGCTTCTATGAAGAATCCGATGATTTATACTGCTAAAATCGTATCCTAATTTTCACCAGAAGAACATTTGATTTTTATCAGTATATGTTTAAGAGTTTCAGATTTATTTTCGTGATGACAATTAAATTAGCACAAATGAAATTTTGTTGATGTTTTGTTTCATTTGTAATATATTATATTTTAAAAAATAATCATCTTATACATTTATATACATCGAATTCATTTATTGCTTGTTTATCAATAAAAGAACTTCAAAGAAAACAACGTACGACTCATATTGTTGTTTCATCTTTTTACAAGCATAATATTCTCGATTTTTGACATGTTGACATTTGAGAACTTCAGAAAACGTTCCTTCGCCTTTCTTACAAATTAATCGAAAATCTAAAATAGAACATTTCAATAAAATCACTTTGAAATTTTTAAATAAATCAAATTTATTATTTTTCTCATGTAAAATACAGTGATGGTGCCCACCAATCAATATATAGGGACACAGCGTTTCGAGATCAAAATCCCATCATCAGGTAAATCCATACCATATATTAAACTAACACATTATACGGAACTATACAATAATTAAAAAAAAATTTTACCGATAAAATAAATTTATTTTGTTTTTCTTAAAAATTAAGTTGAAATGTACTAAACGGGACAAATTCCATTCTCACAAAACTACCTTTAACAGCTTTCGATTGTCGTTTGAGAAAAAGATATAACGTGTAACGGAGATATATGATAAAGATATTTTAAAAATAAAGTGTTTATATCCTATCAGAATTCTGAATAATATTCTATGTTTGATACATACTTTTTGTGGTTTTAAATGTTTTAAAATCTGTTTTATCAATAGATGTTTTATCTGATAGTGTTCTGTCAAGAACGAAACATGTCATGAAATTTAGTGAAATAATAAATGGTTACTCATATATATATACACACATAAGTGTGTGTTTGCGATGGGAGCCACAGCGGTAATCAACCTATGTTTTCGAAAATTAATTAACGCATTTGTTAATTAACTAATCTTAATTAATTAACCCAATAAATTATAAATTAAATAAAAAATATCAAGAAATAATAAAAACATTTTGTTTTAATTAGAATATCATTTAAGATAAAAAACTATTTTGATTCCTTTCAAGTTGTCATTTGTAAATAAATCAAAATAACATAAATCGAATTTCATTACCTTTTATCATTTTTATTTCATTAATTCATTATGTCAATTTTAAACTTAGCACATATTTACCTTCGAAACAGATCGATTCATTAAAACAAATTTAGTTAAATTAACTAAAATATTTTTAATTTCAAATAAATGAATAAGGATTTTTTCCTATTGTTTTATTTGATTTTGATTTTTCTATTTCAAATATAATTAATTTGAATTTTGTTATATTTTACAATAAAATTTGTTTCTTTAGTTTTAATTTTATTTAAAGCTTAATTATTTGTCATTATTAAAATTACAAACAATCGCTAATTAATTATAAATAAAAGTCTTAATATTAGGATTAAATCGAAAGTTAATGTAGAAAAAACATCTCTGTTACACTAATCTCTAAAAAATAAAATCAAATTTTATTTAGTTTAATCAAAAAATCATAAATTTAGATTTTGCACGTTACAACAGGACGACGAATAACAGAAACGTCGGATTCAGATCTCGAAGAATTTATCAAGGAATGAAGAGATTTTTCGAGGTATCAGGCACGGATCCATACTTTCAAGGAATTTTGGTCAAAGCTTTCATCACTAAAGATTTAATCGCGATATACAAAGCGGTGGATCCGAAGATAACAGAATTCGAGGAAAGATTAAGAAAAACTTTCACAAGACCGTCATCTCTTATACAAGATTTTATTTCTTTTTACAATTATGAAAAAGGATCGGACTGTACAAAGGTATATTTTGATAAAATTGAATTAATGGTTAAGAAGTTGAAAATGTCTTGAGCTTCTTCTTTCGCAATAATATGCATTTTATTGATAATATCCTTTATTTCATCGACTTTGACTGCGTTTCTGAGAGTTAATTCCCTTTTAATAGCATTGTTTTTTATACAATGTACCACGAAATATGAATTAAGTTCCGTTTCATTCCATTTAAAATTAAATTTCCTAAAATAAAATTTCCCCAAATTTTAATTGATAGAAAATTAATCGATATAAAAGTAATAATCGGAAAATTTTTCTCAGTGAAATCGAATTCGACCTCTTATTCAAATTCAAATTCTAATCGATATCTATTCAAGAGCTATCAAACTTTTTTTCATTTTTTTCTTATTCAAATATGAATTTTTGGCGAGCGAAAAGATTTTTTCATTAAATTTTTTTTCTGATTAGTTTTTGAAAATTCAAATTATATGAGTACAATTATTTCATTTAATGATTTCATTTCCTCACGAAAAGCGATTTTGAATTCCGATAAACCGAAATGGTTAATTATCGGCAATGAATCGTCCGATATAGACAGTATGGTTTCCAGTTTATTTTATGGATTTTACAAGCTTTTGTAATGTCACGATTCATAAAGTCCTTCCGATGACCTCTAATTCCAAGCAAAACGTGATGTTAAGACGCTACGTCCTCGAATGGTTTCAACGAAAGTTTTATATCGATGTCGCCAATGATTTGGTTTATTTGGAGGGAATAAAGATGTGTTTCGATGATTGTCGATTTTGGGAAAATGTGCGAGTCACTCTCGACCGCCATCGAGCACAGAACGAGCGGATCACGTGTCACGTCCCGGAGATCATTGATCATCGCGAGATCACATGCAGATTTCCTCCGAGTCAGCTCGAGACAGAGAGAATTCAGACAGTCAGTTCTTGTTCTACGCTCGTTGAGCAGTGTGTATTGACTGATAGATCAGTGCCACAACTGAAGACTCTGCTGAGGCTTCTTTACGGAGCGATTCTCCTTGATACGGACTGTCTCGGTCTTAGCAATAATCGAACTACGAAAGTGGACATCGGAGTGTCGAGTGAAATCGATTAATTGCTTTCCTTGGGCAAAGATCAGCGATTCGAAATTGATCAAAAAGAATATAATTTTCATGTAACGAGTGCGAAAGTAATTTTTTAAAACCCCCGAACCCATCACCACCCCCCCGACTACAGGGTGCAGCAGCCGCACTGCGCACGCTCTCGCATCAGGCTTCAAGAATTAATGTTTATAACTTACATAATGGAACATTTAAAGTCTTTGACTTAGAACTGCAAGGTAAGTAAAAAACAATCTAAACTGAGCCAAAATTTTTCAGTTTTGAAACAAATGTTCTTGTTTTAACAAGATTTGCTAATGTCACGACCCATTTATTCGTAGCAGTTTTGAACGCTCAGAGCCCCCAGTGACTGTTACGGGTCAGCCACAACCCAGTCCTAATTAACTATGACTCTATATATTACTTATTCTATTATACATTATAGGGTCGGACGCCTCTTTTCGCTCGACATCTGCCTGACAGTGCCGAGTCTGAAGGGCCTGCGGGTTCGGATAAAGATGGGATGGGCTATGGGCCCCCACCTAACTCAGAGCCGATCGGGGTATGTTTTGTACAAATATTCATCAGTAGATTTGGATCACGTCTATGCTTAATAGTTATGCTGAAACTTGTTGCACGGTTATATCGATTTATAACTTGTGGCCTTGTATTATGTGATGTTGAGCTTATGGCAATGTTGTGTAATGTGGCTTGTAGCACTGTTGGGTTTCTAGAAGTATTATCAACAACAGTATGTGTCGTTATCGTTGTGTAGCTCATTTATCTCGCAGCATATCGACAATCAGTCCCTTTGTACCTTGCGCGGATTCATTGTTTCCATGTAACAGTTGTATTTATATTCATATAACTTGTATTAATATCATTTATATTTATGCCAAATATATTTATATCAATCAAAGTAATTATTAATATCAAAACTAGATTAATATCATGATTACGTCGCATATATTTATATTCATTTAAACAATTATTAGTGTCAGAGCTAAGTAAACTGATTAATTCACGAAATTCGTTCGATCACTATCGCGTCAAATTCTTAAGATATCCTATTAGTTCGATTTAGTAACCTTACACCGGAATCAATTTGGAGTTTTTTAATAAGATTGAAATACTAACTAAATCAGCGTTTTCAATTTTCCATTGTTAAATAACAATTTATCACATTAATAATTTCGCGATGAATTAATTCTCTCAGTGAATTCTCATTTATGAGTTTGCAATAAAAGATTAATTCATAACATTTCTTTACTAGGGATTCATTAGCTTGTAATTTTATTAACATAAATCTCAATTTAACTTGAGTTATTCCAGACAAAACAAAATTCTGCTAAGTTGATATTCATAAATCGATAAAATAGTTACGTTAATACAGATCGGTTAGAAATTCTAGCTAATAATTTTAGTTAACAATTCGAGTTAATATATAGTTTGCAGGATTTCATAGAAATAATTCACATAATTAGATAATTCACAGAAATAATAATTCATAATCTAATTCAAAATCCTAAAATTAAAGTAAATGGTAAAATTAAATTAAATTACTCCTAAAATTCAATTATAATCCTAATTTTTAAAACTCGGAATAATGATAAGACTTCACCAGAAAAAAAATTATTTGTTTTATCGATACAAATTGCATCGCAACCTATAGGCACACTTTCAATTTTTAGAGAAATTTTAATCGAAAAAGAATTTTAACCTAATTTCTTATGAAACAACCGCATAGAAGAGGTAATTCTTTACATTTTTATAATCCTCACTTTCTGATCTCAATTTTCATTCTTTACAGTTCGTACAAGTCAACTTAGTTATGTTTATCCGACTAACTCCGAAACTACGATAGATGAAATTTCTAGATCTAAATTCTAAATTAATTCTCTATTTACAAACTGTAATCGAAAACTCTGATTAATTAATTAGTTAATCGTCCTCTGACACGGGTAAACGCGCACTTCCGCATCCTCGGTAATTAACTCATCGCGGCTCTCCCGAAGGAACGATTCAAGGGGCACCGAAACTACTTCGACGATAATCGGGTCGGTGTGATTACCGACACTCCTCCAGCGCGCGTTTGAGAGCAAATTCTCTCGGGGCATAATTGAAGGCGACGGGGTTGACGAGTGACACGGCGACTTTACCCTGAACTGCGATAAACTGACTCTATATTATTTATAACGGTTATATTCTCAATTCGAATACTAAAACTGAAATAACTAGGCTAATAGAAAAGAAACATTTTAGATAAAATAATTTATTACGTCAAATAAAATAAATAGTCAAAGCATATTCATAAAATGCTAAAAATTACAATATACGTGTGGTTTCCCGGAGGTCCGCTCTATAGTTCGCTCTCGTGTAGAAGACTTCTTTCGTCGGTGCGTCGTTCGGGTGCAACGCTCATCTCTTCTCGTAATTACTGAATCTCGATGAGGAATCGTCCTAGCGTCGAATCTTGTCTTCGAAGCCGGTTCTCGTCTCGGGTTTTTCGTGGTTTACTCTTCTTCGTCTAGGTTCTCTCGTCGTATTGGGTTTCTCGTCAGGTTTCTTCTCGTTGGTATTCGTAGAGAATGCTCGTCGTACAATTTATGAAAATTGTCCAAAAATTGTTGAGAATTGTAAAAATTGTGCAAAAAATTGTGAGTGAATGTTTTATTTATAACACTCACCATTTCGTTTGTCGG
>MQRK01133704.1:0-15223 GCA_001938485.1 Girardia tigrina | reverse complement strand
TATTGACACTGTCGAAGTTTTAAGGAGTCACTACCGTATACAAAACATATCTTCTTATGAGCTTGCACAGCGGTTTTCCCTTTGCGAAAATAATGCAACAAAACATGACGAATATGCTCCTTTTGATTTCCCATTTCGAATTGACGGTAAAGTAATAAATTAAAACAAAATCAATTAACATTTTGTATAAACATAGTCTGAAAATTAAGGTTTCAGAATATATAATTGGATTTAAATTTTATCACATCGTTTTATATTTTCAAGCTTTTTATTAGGACGTACTCAAAAACGCAATGATTTTTTGGCCAACCCATTATGTTCTCTAGATATTGATACTGATAATATTCAAGGCACAGCAAATTAGTATGATTCCCCTTTTGAATCGTCTATCAGGAAACAAATTAATTTCTTTTTCCGACTGATAATATAATTTAGATTCATAAAAACTTTAATGAATGTTGATAAAATTAAATTTCATCTTTTTATAAGTTGAGATAAATATTATCATTATTATTTGTTTCTTCAACGACTATGAAGTGTCAACAAATTATTTAATAGAATTCATTAAACGAATACACCCATTTTGAAAACGTAATACAATCTCTAGAAGTAATTACAAGTGGAAATCTAAAATTTGTTGTTATCCTCATTCAAATGTACAGTCAGAGATTTGTCTCGGTTATGTTTCAGAGATAAATCGATATTTGTTATGGAATTGTTGGCAAACATCGAGATTAATCCATCGGTGACTGGGTTTTAGGGGCACAGGATTATTAGGGTTAAGAGGACAGGGTCATCAGCTTGAAGGCAAAATGACAATTTATCGGTAATCATAAATTATTACATCATCTAAGCCGTCAAGTGAATGAAATATACAAATCTAGAGGTTTAATTCTAGAAGTTGACATCAATTTTGATCGTATTAGTGATTTATTTACAAAGTTTATCAGTGTTTTATTTAAAAAATGATTCATTAAATTGATACTATTAATATTTGTTTTTAATGTTGATTATGATTTGCACTACACAAGTCATAAATTCAAAATTGTAAAAACTTGTCTGAGAGAGTATGTAAGTTTGTGTGTTACTAGATATTGTTATATTGAACGAATTATGTAAAATTGAGAGTTGGCGTTGGATGGCACCATTTCGTTTACAGAACTTTGGTTCTCTAGAACTGCGGTGATGAGTCACACACCCACAAACACACATGCAGCTGCAGTTGAAATAATGCATAATCGCTGAGTCTATGTGACTGTCTGCCTGTGAGAGATGCATGCCTCCTCTGCGATGCCATCATCAGATACATATTACTGTTTCTGAGAGCACTGACTTCTTTACTGTCTTCGGTTCTCCAATTGAGACAGAGACGACTCTTCTCTGTACGTCTATTCTATGATCAGTTGTTTGAGTCACCAGTAGCCTTAAACGTGTCGAGTCTTAGTGTATTTGATAAATAAATTACAATTAATTATTAAAATGATATTTATTTTCATACATTGAACCGTTGTTTTTTCTCTTTCTATTTAATTTTGATGTGCCTAAATCAAATAACGACAAATATTTTGTGTAAATGAATATTGTTAATTACAGTTCAATGAACGCCAAGTATTTGTAGACTGAGGTTTTGATTTTGAGACTTTAATTAATGAACTGTTTCTAAGATTTTCCATCGTTTTTGAGTTGGTTCTAGAGCAAAAGTTTCGTAATTAATATACTTTGTTTTATTTAAAATATACAAATTTTCTTCGAGATATTAATTATTTTAAATTTCCAGAAAATTAGAGTATCATGATATGAAATCCATCGACGATAGACTTAATTCTATTTTACAAACATGGGATAAAATGGCCAAACTAGACGCCAAAAGGAATGACAATATTAAGGTAACAAATATTTCCTAAAGAGATTAATAAATAAAATTCACATTTTTATTTATTTATTAAATATTATATTTTCGAATGTTTTAGTAATTATTCTTTAAGTTTCATATGGTTTTATTCTTTATTTTTTGTCTATCTTATCTTTAATAATTCGTATTTTACTTGAAGGTTGGAAGAATAAAAATTTTTTAAGTTAAAAAATACGCATACAGTTCGGTATAAAGTATTGAGTTAAACGCATTCAAACACATTCGGTAAACCAGGCGTAACAGAAACATTGTCCACTTAGAAATATATTGCAGTCGAACAGAAATATAATACAGTAATGGAACTCTAGTTTTAAATCAAACAAAATATCGAGTTAAATAGGTAAATCCACTCTCAATAATCACCATATACAGCTAGGCATATCATCTAGTGAAAACAGACCATTTTCGAAGACATCGGCACCTTTTTTCATAGAAAACATTGTAAACTATTCTCGTCAGATCATTGTTTGACTCGATTTTTTTATCTCCGCGAATGTTTCTTCAAACAATATAACCCTGTGTTACGTCAGGCTTTATGGTGGGTTCGAAACCACCAAAACTAAGGCGTGAGTGCGAAAAATATTACTAACTTTAAAATCCTCTACCTTCAAAACCACATTTTTGATTGAAAAAATACCGATTGTTTTTAAAAATTTGTTTAATTCAAAATTATTTTTGTAAGCTAAGAAAGATTTATTTTTTTAATAAATTCTGTGAGCTTTTCCGGAATGCCAGCTATTAGACTTGTAATTGTAGTTTCTGTCACGTTTTTGGCTGCATTATTCCTCTTGTTCCGAAAATCTGCAATTGTCTGTGCCCTCTTGTTTGTTGTCTTTAATTGCTTTTTTATCAGGGCCCAATATCTTTCGATTGAGAGAATCTCTGGACAATTTGGTGGGTTTGCCTCTCTTTGCACCAAATTGACGTTATTGTCATCGTACCACTTCTTGGTTGCCTTACCATAGTGGCACGATGCCAAATCCGGTCAAAAAAAGTAAGACCTCCGTTTTTACTTATGAATGGTAATAAACGCTTTCGCAAGCACTCCTTCATATAGACTTCTGTGTTTATTGTGCCAGATTTGACAAAGCATTTACTCCTTTTCCCGCATCCATATATAGCCTGCCAAACAAGAATTTTTTTGGGAAACTCAGACTTTGTCTAAATTAAATTCTAAATTCTTCAAATCCTCCTCTCTTAGTTGCAAAGTAAAATTCTTGTCCGGGTAACTGGGAAAACTCGCAGAGCAAATAAGTCTCATAATCCATAATGCAACATTTTTTCTTCGAAAGAAAACCAGATTTCATCTTACTAGCTCACTGCTGCGTCTTGACGTTCTTGTTAGCGCTCCAGTCTGTTACTGTTTGAACTTTATATGTTTTTAAACCCACAGACTGTTTAATTTTTCTAACTGTTTTCTCTCTACAATTTGCGTTTACCGCCATTTTTCGATTTGAGAGACAAGGATTTCTTTAACAGAGCCTTCACTTTCTTCACATTCTGTGTACACGAAAAACCCTTTCTTCTTCCCGAACCAATTTTTCTAATAACATTCAAGTTCTCATTGAAGTTTTTAATAACGTTAGAAACTGTTTTCTGACAAACCTTTGCGTTTCTGGCAATTGTTTTCTGACTTAATTGTAGACTTTCTTGAAATAAACGAATAATGAATTCGCGACTTTCTGTTTCTGACGACATCCATGAAAAATGAATACTAAAATGAATTTTATTTTGATTTATTCAAACAACAGCCATTTGATTAGTTTTTGTAAATTGTGAATTTATGTTGGAGTTATAGAGATTTTAAGTCAGTCCTTATTTGTCAATTGCATCCGTAGTTTAGTGTGAGTTGGCGTGACATCATACAAAAATAGGACTCTAATATCCTGGACTTTGCATCGATTTTTTAACTTCATTAACTAGAGAGTATTAACAAGGAGAATCGATAATTCACCCCTTAATCACTCATCTGGTATCCATAAACACAGAAAATATGACATTTTTAGATGTTCTGGAGTGGAGCATTTTCTGTTTTCCCTCTGGAAACACTCATTCTCAAGATTTTCGCTTGCGGTATGTAACATAATGCGTCAGTAGCGTCTCATCCTCCGTTATAATATTGTTAAATATTTGTTATTCGCTTAAAAAATACCTGGAAACTGGGAAAATCGAAAGAACCATTTTCTGACTTCAATACCTTCTAGCATGTTTTGCACAGTCTTCCTGCTCACATTGAGTTCTGTTACAATATTCTTTAAATCTTCCAGTTTCTATTGAAATTTCTTTCTTCTCCATCAAGAAAAGTTATCCATTTTTTCTTTACCGAACACTGCAACTGTCAGAGAAACACTCTAATCCAATTGTAAAGAGTGATATCGCATGGTTCTTCATTTTCGAATTCATTGATAAATATTCATAATTTTATTTCTATATGAGATTTAGGTTTTTTTACTCATAGTGCGTACATTTAGTCATATTAAGTATTTACAGTGGATTTCAATATTCATTTGGACATCCATAACTTAGACAACTTGGCATTTAACTGAATAGTTTTGTTCAATACTCTTGCTATTCGATGAACCCAAACATGTTTTCATTTTCTTTTTCATTCTTAGGAGGCATTCCTATATCGTTCTTTTTTAAACCAGCCACCAATTTTCAATAGGGTTGAAGTCTGAAGAATTTCCCGTCCATTCGAGCAATTCTTCTCTTAATTTTATGAAAGTAGATTTTAGTAGTGTAAAATGTGTTACACGGGGCATGTATTGTTGAAATAAAGTACGTTGGTATGGAAATCAGGTTTTTATTTTGTATGAAAAGGAACTACTAGGGAAATGTCTGACTGTAGGAACCTAACAGGGATGATCAATTTTATTGTAATTTGACTGACAAATTAGTTTCCTCAGTAAATAGTCTCTTTTGCATAATCCTTCCGCTGGATCAACACCATACTTTGAGCTAATTTGTCTGATTGTCAATCGCTGTTCACAGAATATTTAAAGTTGTGCTCACCCTACTAGTTCATCAGTTCACAGCAACATGAATACAAACTGCGGAGACAACTGTATGTATAATTAATGACAATGTAATGAATTCGAAATTTTGACAATATTTTTTCCATTATTGTATTTTATTGGGGAATAATTAACATTATCGCTTATAATTAAATGAGAAGTATTTCATAAAAAGGAAATAAATTCGAATTATTGTTGTAGAAAAATCTGCAAATATTAGAACACATAGATTCGTTGCATCTGGAATTTGCAAAGAAAGTTCCCGTGAGTAGACATTGGTTTTGTAAAGTTCATTTATCAGATAATTTTCATATTGATAGAATATTTACAACTGGATCGAGCAAGCCAAAGAAGATTTACAAGATTCTTTTATGGTGCATTATATCGACGAAGTGAAGGTATGAATTAATTGGATAATTGACGAGGAGCATTATTGAATGTCTCTTTTGTGCAGGCTTTGCTCGACCAGCACAATCAGTTCAAAGAATCACTAAAAGACGCTACAAACGAATACAATGAACTAAAACAGATTTCAGAAAACATTGTTCGATTGACCCAAGAAAACGGTCTTGACAAACACGTCAACAATCCATACACGATGGTCACTTTTGAGGTGGCTTTTCATTTCCACTTTGAAAAGAAAAATATTCGACGATAAAAATAAACACATGATTAAATTTTTCAGAAATTACGAGATGACTGGGAAGAGTTGAACAATCTGGTTCCGATACGAGGAAAGGAATTACAAGACGAACTCTCTCATCAGGAACAAAACGAAAAACTCCGAGTGAAATACGCCAAATTGGCCAATGAATTAGGTCCTTGGTTGGAGAAACGACAGGAAGGATTGAATTCATTGAGCAACAATGTCAAGCAAGTGACTCTGGAAGAGCAGAAGCATCAGCTGAATAAACTAGAAGAAGAGGTGATGGATATCCGACCGAAAGCTGAAGAACTCGATCAGTGCAGCCAGGTAACGTTATCAAGTTTATTCAATCACCCCGGGGTTTTGATTTTATTTAATGATATCGAACTAAACAACCGCTTTAATGGAAAACACTGTGAAGAATCAAACTGTATTTATTTATTATTTCGATTTTTAACACTAGACTCACTGTTTTCTAATATCTATTTCTGTTCTATTAATATTATATTTGTTTTTAAGTTTATTGATTTTTGTTCCACCGTGTTTGGCACTCATTATTTGTTGGACAAATCATTTCACTGATCAATCGAACACACAAATAATCACGGAGGTTTGTGTGTGAGTGAGAAAGAGTGTGCGCGCATCACTTTTTGTGCTGTGTTGTATTATGTGTTCCTTTTGTTGACCACGTGATCGATAAATAACTAATCAATCGACAGAGATGGCCTGGATCAATGTCTTCTTTGTTGTGCCACTCATTTCTAATCACTCATTTCCAGATACATATTCTTTCGCGTACTTTTCTTACGACAACTCATTTATCAATAGAAATCGGCGCGAGAAACATTCTAAATAAACTTTTAAAATTTTATTTGTTTTTTCTCTAAATTACTCAATTTTTTGTTACTAATGAGAGTAAATATTTTTTCGATAAGTAAAAATACTGATCAATTATTGGAAACATGATATTATAATGAAGGTAAAGGTAAAACTATAAACATTATTCTGCAATTAAAATTCGTCTATAATAAAAGGAATAAGCTGTGGAGGAACAAGAATAACCAACCTACGATTTGCTGACAACATAGACCTAATCGACAAAGATGAGGCAGAGATTGAGGAACTTACGAATAGAGGACACAAAGCGTCAAACAAATTCGGAATTGAAATCAACGGTTAAAAAAGCAAAATAATGGTTTCATGAAACCATAACAATGAGGTTAAACTGGAGATTTACGTTGAAGGGGAGAGAGTGGAACAAGTTAGGAGTTTCAAATACTTAGGCTCTACTATCACAGAGTGAAGAAGCCGGATTGGTATATCAACAAGCGCAATGATTAAACTTAGTACAGTGTTTAACCTCAAAGAAATCCATCTCAAGAGCAGATTGAAGATCAATAAGGGCAACACTCCTCTATGGATGCGAGAGTTGGACAATAAATCAGAAGAGCATGGGTAGACTTAAAACGTTTGGAATGACGTGCTACAGGAGAATGCTGAAGATCACGTGGAAAGAAAAGAAGACAAACGACTTTGTCTGGASKAGAGTGACAKAAATACTAGGTAAAAGACCGGAATCAAGAGAAGGAAGCTGAAATTCTACGGACATCAAATAAGAAAACAAGCACTAGCAATGGTTATGATTGAGGGAAGAGTGGAAGGAGAAAGACCAAGAGGAAGACCAAAGAGGCAATGGATAGACGATTTAAAAGAATGGAGTGGACTGAGTATGGAATGTCTGAGAAAAGAAGCTACACATAGAGAAATGTGGCGAAGGCTTGTTTATAATTGGGTGCTCCCATGGCCCAACGGCTAAGGTTAAAAAGAAGAAGAAGATAATAAAAGACAAATGATCCCAAAAATGAGTATTCAAGAACCATTGGGGTGTCTCTTGTACCACAGAATTGAACCTCAAACATTATTTTCTTTACAGATTATTTCAGGATTATCTTTTTTTCATTAAAAATGTCGTAATCATGTTTAGTGAAACTGCAAACGAAAAATTTTGTTTGACATTCGTCCACGTGGAATGACAATGGTCGCTAATTTTAGTTTCAAAGGATAATTAGAAAGACAGACAAATCTCGAGCCACTTTAATCCTAACGTTCAATTGAAAATTATTTGTTCGCTCTTTTTGAATCTTTGACATAATTTTACAAGATTTTTTCTTCAAATTTCATTAGGTATTTAAAAATTACGTTAAGGTATAGTACTCATTTTTACACCAACTATGTATATATTTTAATAATTTACATTACAAATTTCATAAATCAATACTAGTAAAAAATTATAGTTTATTTTATCAATGATTTCTGAGATGATTACAAATGCTATAACCCGATATTCATAGATGATATAATCATTGTCACGTCACAGTGCTGCTGTTACATTTATGGTCACATTGTTTAACACTAGAAGACCAGAAGAATCGATCCAAATGAACTCATTGAACTTTAATAAAATTACTACAGCTGTACTTCAAAAACTGTATTTTTGGTAAAAAAAATTCTGATTTTTTAATGTAATGTTACCAAAGATTCAGCGTTTTTATAAGTGCAGGTGCAGTTATTTTAGCCGCCATCATCTTAATGATAACGTATAGTGAGTTCATTGGAATTAATTTGTGTGGAGGAAAATTTCTAAAATAGAAATTAGAAAGTAAAATTTTTCACTACATTTAGCGCTACGATTGTAAAAAACCGTTAGCGCTGGGATTACGTTGAAAAACACTCAAAACGTTTATCTAAAACATATTTCTACTCTTAGTACTGTTAGTGTTTTGGCAGATTCCGGTATGGCTGAGTGATTTAGTGAATTACCACTGAGGATTGTTAGATTAAATATTGAGATAATTTAGCATTTGGATCCACTTCCAAACTCGATACATGGATGCAGCATGCTTTGAAAAAAACTAAGCCGGACGTGTCTCTAGCAATTATTTTCTCGAATATCATAAAAAAATCTTTTTAGAAGAAACTGGAAGCAAAAGAATAAAAAGATTGCACCTCTATCAAGACCAATGATAACGTGAGACCAAACATGCTTTTACAGCTCCTTTGAAGGAATACAGTGGGTGTAGCAGGATATCCGATTTTCAGAGTTATTTAAAGGAAAATGTTGATTCAGTTGAAGGAAACATCATGACTACATAATTGATTAAAAAACTTTTTTATTGAATTTTATTTCTAATCGAGTCCAAACTTTTGCTTCCATCTAATATTTATTGATTTGATAATCTCTTAAATTCTATTTCAAAAAAGTAGTACATACATCTTAAAAGTTGCTAAAATTTCGTTGGAGTGATTTGAAAATATAAAAACATCATTACTTTTATATTTGATTTTAGGAGTTACACAAAGCCTTGATATTCGAGAATCGTCACACAAAATTCTCCCATGAAATTTTACGAGTCAGTTGGGAACAATTATTGTCATCCATCAGGAAGACTAGAAATGAAATTGATAATCAAATACTCACTCGGGATTCCAAAGGATTGAGCAGTGAACAAATGGAAGAGTTTAGAAGGTGCTTTAATCATTTTGATAAAGACCATACGAAAATGCTTGAACCAAATGAATTCAAAGCGTGTCTCGTTTCGTTGGGATACAACTTAAAAGAAGACAAGGTATTTAATTAGTTAAAAATATTTTCTTTATTATTTCTTAAAATGATTTCTTTTACCGATACTTTAAAAGAGCTGCGATTTACTTTGGATTATGACAATTTGAAGACAGTTTTTATTTTACTAAACAAAAAAGTTATTAAGTGAAATCATTCGTTATATTTGTTTGATTAAATTACTTTTAATTATTTTGAAATATCTTTGAAAATTGTTCAAAATATACGCGAAGAAATCGTGACGAAAGTCCACTTATTAATACTGTTAAATGATGGTTAAACATGTTTTTGATGTAGAGACATTAGAAAAGTTATGTCAAATTCGCAGAAAAGTAATGGAGAAACTCACAAAAATTGGTGCAGAAAACTAACAATACATTTAAATTTCAGTAAAGGTATTCTACAATCATTATTTGCTGAAACTAGGGTTAGAAAAATGTTCCCGGCTTCTAAAAGCGGAGTTGCAAGATCACCGACTGATTTGCTTTCAATTTATTTTTTAAGTAATATTTTATGTAATGAATCTCTTTTGTTGGAAACCGTTTCTTGCAGAATATTATAACCATGGATGAAACACACCTTGATCTTTATGTACCGGAATCAAAACTTGAGTCGCAAGAGTTATTGATTCGATGGCCAAAATATCACAAAAAACTGTCACCTTCTGCACTTCATCATTTACATTAGATTTAGCGGAATTTCATTTTCACCATAAAATTAACTTCTACACCAACTTTATTCAACAAACTTGGAAACTAAGACAAATAGTAGACTGTGACTTGTATTACCTGTACGATAAATCTTTAATTCACACCAGTAGCCACAATTCAGGTTGTTGTCTTGCAATTATCTCACATCCCCCACTGCTTTGACTTATCTCCTTCTAATTCAACTATCTCAATTGAGTCATAAAATGTCACCATTTTTCTTAAAAGGAAGATTTACAGAATGCAGATAGTGAATTTCATGACGAGAAATCGCTTATTTTTTAGATAATACCTTTGAGCAAGTCATGGGCCAATAAAGAAATTTATATATATATATATTAATTGGTCGGTATCATGTTTGTATTCTTTCCATTTGAACCATCTTCTAACTAGAGAAATCCATAAAAATATACACAATTTTTAAGTAAAAGGTTATTGAAAAATCGTAGTCGTGTTAAAGATATCATGAGCAACAGATAAATTTTCCAGGCAATGTTAGGCAGTTAATAGATGGAAAGTGTTATCTAGTAAATATCAAAACAAATTATTTATTCTATTAAGATTATTTAAATAAAAATTATTTTCGTGACCTAATATCGATAAGCTCTGGGTGAAAAGAAACTTAATTTACTCACCACGACTCACTAAATGAATGTTTATTCTTGCAACCAAGAAATCGCTTATCTCTTTAAGTGATATTTTAATTTTTGAGATGGAGCAATTTTTGTAAGTTGTAATAATAGTTGGCCAACAAGACCATTATTCAGTAATTTCTGATTGTAAGTTATGTGATGCACTTGTAACGACAATTTTTCAAATTTTATCGATTATGTCGAGAGGATTAAAATTAACTTAGCAAATGATATTGATGTGCTTATATAACATGTATCTTGTTACAGGATTCTGTTACTGATAAAGTAAGTGGAGTAGCTTGTTATATTAATATAGCTTTCATTTGGGATTATCAAACTATCATCGACGTCCTTTCAATCAGGTATATCAAACTCTTCGTAGAAATGGTTCATCGTTAATATCTTGATATCGTTGTGTTATTAGGAAATTTCCATATAATTCCAGTCTGTCGAAACCTTTCTTGGAATTCCACAAATCTTAATTTGACATTCTTATTGTTGATTCGTTATTTTTGTAATGCAAGAATCATTTTGTTAAAGTTGCAATAAAGCTAAATAAAATGGTTTAAAAGATAATCAATTCTACTCGTTAATATAATTTCGGAAAGATTTACAGAGTAAGACTACCTCTTGTAACTGTTAAAATATATTCGGTACTTGGCCAGTTAACTAGAATTCGTATCTAATAGTCATTATAATGAATCAAATGTGTTGGAAGTTTTTATCCAAATTCATTTTATGTTAATCAGAAAACGAAATTTTCGAATTAACAAATGGCTAAAATTTGATGACGAGAGTCGTTAACGAAGATCATTTTTAATGAAATATTATGGTGTAAATAATTTCTCAGACGGGGCAGAATGTGGGATCCCGGTAGATCTGAAAGTTTGATGTACCTGATTCGAAATGTGTTTGATACATCTATTTTATCAACCCAACTAGAATTTATTCCTATATTTCAATAAATAATTTGGTCACTTATATTATATATCAGTATTGTTGCTGTATTACATACTTACAGGAAACTGTCACTTATATCTATTAAAAGTTATGCTTCAAAATGTATTATTAATGATGCATTCAAGTATCATTGCACAGAAATGTTCTCTTTAACAGTCATAAATATAAAATTTCCTATTAAACTTATTGTCGTTGTAGGAAAGTCATCAAAACCGTAGAGCATCAGTGGTAAGTCTCATTAATCAAATCTGCCTGCTGTAATGTTAGAATTTGACTGATTATAATTATGCTTTTTTTTATTGGAGCTGTCACAGATCATTGTATTTCTGTGGCAGCTCGGGCGGCTGGGAAAGACAACATCATGGTATATTTGGTGTTCTTTTCCTCGAAAGATTTTCTCGCAACCGGTGTTAACAATGCATAAATCTAGATATGATTATCACAATTACCAACGTTACACCTACATTAATTCAATAGCATTTATAATGAATAAAGAATTAAATTCAACAAGTTTTGATTTCAATTTAAAAATCATGAAATTATATATATTGACTATGAGATAAATTTATTCAAATTGTATAAATTTTTGTATTAATTAAATTTTAAACATAATTAATATGAGAGTCAAAACATGAGAAAGTTAAACGAATGAAGATTATTTTTATCTCTGTCCCGAAAAATAAGTTTTTTCAAATAATATTCAATTTTTTGTATATTTTGCTTCTTCCCATAATTTTTATATCAATTAGCTTTGCAATTTAATAATTCCATATTAGCTTGCAATAGATTTTCTAATAAAATGTTGGTTGAAGATGGCTCCCAATTGATGTGGGTCTATCAATATTTGCAGGTTCAAACAATCTTTTGCTAATCAGCTCTCAGCCTTAGTTTTGGTTGCCGGGTGTCATTGATAATTTCCTGTTCTGTTGTCACGGGAAACTCACTAGCATTAACGCTATACATTTGGGCGTTAACATTTTACCTAAATATTAATGCACAGCAACAATGAGCTCAGATTCCTCCGCGAATATTGACAAATAAGATTCATGTTTTGTGTCCTATTCTTTAGACGTATTTTCATTTTTGTATTTCTTTTCATTTCCTTTTTTAGAAATTTTAAATAGAAAATACATCTTATAGTAATCTTTTTAGTAACCTATTTTATTGAAACTATTATAAGAATAAGACGGGTTTCTTTGTTCATCGTCCAATGTTCGGGTAATATAATATTGCATAAGTAAATTGATATTTCATGTAGGGTCCAACAGGCACATTAGTAGGAGTAAGGTGGACCCATCTCGTTCTTTTTCCAAAGTGAACTATTTCTGACCTTCTAACAAGTTTCGACTGGTTTTATAATATTTCCCGAATGATTTAATCATTGTTACAAAATAAGAAATACATCGCTTCATCAATTAAACTAGTAGTTAGTAAAAATAACTGATTCAGATAATATTTTATTCAAATCTATTTACTTGCACAATTATAAAAATGAATATTTAAGATGCTATAATGTCATTATTTTCTTTTTCTGTCAATCTCCATTTAACGTTAAAAATATCATTTAGTACATTCATTAAGATTAAATTGTTTTTGATCAATAGTATAGAATCGTCTTGTTTAGCCATAGTATTTCACTCGCATGTCTAGTAGATTTTTGTGAAGACAAAAAATAAAGTTCATATACTATTTAGCAGGGCTTTTAATTGCCTAAATTTGTAACGGTTTTTCATCTAGAGTCATAGGCGATCGATTTCGAAAACGGAACATTGTTAAATAGTTTATTATTGACGATGTGTTAATTTTACCAAGTAAAATTCGATCAAGCATACATATATTAACCATATCAAACATATCTGGTAGTCAAAGAACTCAGCAGCTCGACCGTCTGTTACAGTAATTTAATCAACATTGGTACTCTTCAGTAGTCATATGATTTGTTAGGACTTTAAAATATTAAGAAGATTTTTGAAACAAGGTTAAATTCAATATGTACAAATTAAAATTTATATATAATTAAATATGTAAAGTTTGAAAAAAGAAATTACTAAAATTAAAAAGATCTAATTAAATTGTTAATAATTAAAAATTTCTGAGAGTGGTAATTAAATATAATATAAAAATTAAAATATATAATTTTTATGTGTAACGATTTTTAAAAATTAATAAAATTACACGAAACGATTAAATATTTTAAAATGTTATCGTAATTTAAAATTCATTTATAACATTAAAAGAAAAAATCAAATATTAATATTATAAGTATTTTTATTTATATCGGTTTAAGATTTATAAAACAAATTGTTTCTCAAAAATAAGTTTGTTTAAATATTAGATAAAGTTTAGATGTCTGAAGTAAATCTTAATAATAATTCCGATGATGTTCCAAGAACCTCTAATAGGTTTCGTATTTTTAAAAATTTTTTTCACACTTTTTACATTAGATTAAATGATTTTTCAGTTAATTATATGCTCTTATCTAATTTATGACAAGCAAGATGATTATAATTTGCATGAGTGTACCTTAATCGGTATATCTAGCATGACATCGTGTTATTTTTCGTTCTTATGCTTCGAAAAATCGGACTCCCAGTTTATCAATGATGGTCGACGTGGTTTTGACTGAATGTTGGTTTTAGGGAGAGGCGGACTTCATGAGAATCATGGTACAGGTTGATCCTAACAATCAAGGCTACGTAACATTCGATGCATTCATTGACTTCATGACCCATGAGACTGCTTACGAGGACAGTTCCGACCAGATTTTACGATCATTTAGAGTGTTAGCTGGTGAAAAAGTTTGTGGTGACGTTTTCTATGAAGAAGAAGATTACTGATTTTCTAGGACTATATTACTGAAGACGAACTTCGTCGGGAACTTCCAAAAGAGCAAGCAGAATATTGCCTAGCTCATATGGCCCCTTACACCGGCCCCGGTGGTGACGTGTGCGGTTACGATTACGCATCGTTCTCCAATTCTCTTTATGGACTTTCGGATTTATAAAATTATAGAAAATTTATGAAATTATTTAGCAGCTCAATTTAATATTTTTTTCAAAAATTTATCGTCAATGAACTCTATATAGTTTTGTTTCATTTTGTAATGGCTGAAATAAAAATTTGAATATGTGATTTATCTTTTGATTGTTGTGTGATGATTGTTTGCTGTCATTTGTTGATGATTGTCGCGTCATCGCTCGTGAATCTAACTGATGGTATTTGGTGATCTGTTCTGCAGTTTGATGATTATTGATCTCGACTCGACATGTTTATAATAATTTGTATTAAGAACAAAATTTGGTGAATAAGGTTGTCAAACTACTTTTAAGAATCGGTGTCTTGATATTTTTTCGCTCAAAGGAACCTTTTTAAAACCCAATTGATAAGTGTTTAGAAACTTCCATTGTATTCCAAAAAGTTATTTTTTACTTTTTTCAAGATAATCAAAAAGCAGGATTTTTTTCCATCCCGAAAAAGGGATTCCCAAAACTATTAATATGGCAAAAAGGTTTTTTTCCGTTACTCCTCTGTATTTCTAATTTCTGAATAAAACAAATATATATTTCTACACAACAGTATATTCACCATTACAACGAATAACATTTTCAGCATGAGTAAAAAGTTTATCAAATTCATGTGAAAGTTTTTCTCGTGAGAGATTCCTCATAATATCACTGACCGCTTGTAAGACCTCTTCCTCACTTGCAAATGATGTTGTTCTTAGTGATCCTTT
>MQRK01133678.1:0-10875 GCA_001938485.1 Girardia tigrina | reverse complement strand
GTTTTTTTTAGAAGAAAAACATTATTTATTCATTCTTCCCTGAGGAGTGGAAATTTTAATTCTGATCATTTTTTCCATTAAAACTATAATAAAATTATTGAAAAAGATTTCATACACAGTTATAAAAACATTATTTTATCGATTTATCCTATCTCTTTCCATGCAAGAAGTAAGTGACTTGAACAGTGCGCGTAATGTGATTAGATTCTGAGGCGGCCAATTGCCTAACAGACAGAAAGTATATGAGAGACGCTTTCAGTATTGGGAACAAGTGATGATCATTTATCAAAATTCCAACAACTGCTCCATCCCAAATGCATCGGCTTTGGTTTGGCATAAGAATCTGAAATTTATTAACCAAGAGTACATTTTAATGTGCGTTCTTTCTCCCATTATCGTTATAGCAATGATTCTTAATGGATTTTGTTTGTTAGTGTTTAAAATTCAAATTTTCGACAACATAGCCGTCAAGTTTAGCCTAATCACCACGGCAATTAGTGAAATAGTGCTTCTAGTTGCGGTGTTATGTAAAGCCAGTATGGTTATATCTAAGGTCGACCATAGTCACACCATTAAAAGTTTCCTGATCAGCAGTTGGATCCATATATTCCTTAATAGTAGTTTCTGTATTCGGAATTGGAACGTTGTGATGATTGCCATTTCTCGACTGGAAATTATCTATAGACCGTTTTTAATTTTTTATAAACCAATTTTTTCAACTGTTCTTCTGATTCGTATGGAGGTTGTTGTGATTATTATATCGATAACGATTTCCGTCATTAACAACTCAAATGTTATGGGAACTGTTTGTAATAATTATAATAATATCGTTAGGTTGAGACTTTCGTTTCCTCAGTTTGGAGAATGGCACGATTATTTCCAAGTGTATATAATGTTTATGTTCCAAACCTTTATACCTATATCAATAATTTTGTTAGCATCTTTGGGAATATTTTTAAAGTTAAATTTTCGTGATGAGATTTCCATTCCTCATGTTTATCGACAACATTCCGTCAAACCCGAATCTCGATCGGCTTTGGAAAAGTTAATATCCAAAAATCCAGAATCTCTAATTTCCATGAAAAACTTCATGAAAAGCACGGGAGGAAATTCGAGGAAAGCGATACAAATGAAAAGGAATAGCAACTTAAAGCAAGCAAGAAATAGACGCACGACGACTTATATGGTGTTGTTCTTTTCCTTAATATTTTGTTTATTCCAATTTCCAACTTTTATTATTTCTTGCTTGTTTTTGCATAGAAAATCGTGGAATTTTACCATTCATCCTGACGTGTTCAGTAATTGCTTCAATTTACTGGATTCCTTGTCCAATGTTTTTATATACGCTCTTAGCAGTAGTCAGTTTAGAAAATTCGCGTCGTATATTCTTAAAAATCGGGAATTCTCCCGACGACGAAGAAGCAGCTCCATCGAAAGTCACAAGTTCTCATTGCATTCGAACGTTCTTTAAATTAAATGTTGTAAAGTTAAAATGAAGAAACATTCTTTTTTTGGTTTTTTTTGTGGCAACCTAATAACAATTTGATGAAAAATAAATTAATTCACGAAACCTTATAAAATTAATTAGAATAAAAAAAATATTTTTATTTTTAAAAAAATAAAATATTAGAATTTAGACATGAATATTTTTCTTGATATTCATATAAATAAATAAATAAATAAATAAGGATAAAAATAGATTTTGTTTTTTCTCTTTTATTTATTACGATTGGAAACGTCTTTTTATAATCTCTTTATTGTCAGCTTTGACATGAAATAATTTGACAGAAATTCTTGTTTAATATATTAATCTTTTAGAGATCATTATTCATTAAAGTTTTTTGTCAATATTAATTTTGCAATAGTTTTTTCAGTGAGATTAGATTATATTACAAATAATTTTTATTTTTTACGATAATTAGAGGAATTATCATTTGAAAGACAAGCAAAACTCAAGCAATTAAAATTATTTTCAAATTAATGCAAATTGTTGAATTCTGGTCGAATTCGCAAATTCTTAAAATAGGAAGTAGAGTTGTCATTATTGATACATGTTGTGGATCGCCCCATGTGGGTGCGATCCCGGTTGTGTTGGCCACCGATATAAAAGTCGGTTTGATCGGTCGTCGGGTCGACCGTTCCGCTTGTGGGGCGTCCGCGGCACTCTCGATCAGTGCAGACCAGATTTCAGCAGTGACGACTTTCTTCAGCTCGATTAACAACTATAACGATCTCTCAGTCTCTTCTAAGAAATACGGATTCAATAGAAACTGTTCATCGCACAATATCGATTCTTTATCGATCGTCTTTGACAACTTCACACAGATTTTTGGTGGTGACAATTACGATTACATCGCACAATTGCAATTCACGATCGCTTTTTTCGAGCAAGGGACAGCAAGCGAAGAATTGTATGAATACTCGTACGCGTTTGTCAATCTGATTTCTTCACGCAAATTCAACGAATTCGAGCGATTTTGATACGGTTTCTTCCTCGGACAATTTTCGTTTTCGACTGTCAATTATTTTGCACGCTTGTCGCTTGATTTTTTTTGTGAAGAAACGATCGATGACGAGTGGAAACGGTAAACAAAGAGTTTTTCAGATTTTTGTTTTTGAATAAGATCGATGGAATTCCAATGGAACTGGTCGATTTGTTGAGATTAGTGAATGATTATCGCAGATTGGAATTGTTATTTGTGATGACCATTTTCGAAATTTATTTGATTTAATGTGAGACAAAAACGATTTAAAAAAACAAGTCAATTCGGGATTTAAAAATTTTATTAAATTAGTTCAATAAAACAATACCGGTTTAGCGTATTGTTTTTTATGCATTGAAAAATAATTTTTACATTGGAAAAAAAGAAATAGTTTTTTACACAATAAAATAAGTATTTTTTTACATGGAAAAAAAGAGTTTCATGTTTTTTGTTGCTAGAATGTTGTGGTACACAACAATAAATATAGCTAGATATACCCAATTTTATCCGAATATCCAAATCGATTACATATTCTCCAATTTTTGTCATTATTTAGGCTCTGAGCATAGACCAAATCCCAGGCCAGCTAGCAAAAAGTTTTGACTGCACAATATCTCTGTTTGATGTACCTTAATACTCTGATTGATATGAATTTGTAGAAAGGCTTTTTTTAGATCAAGGACAGCAATATGCTTACCTGATTTTCTTCATTTTTTAATTTTATCTCCAGATACGGGTAACTCATCTCTTCGATACAATTGTAGTAGTTTGTACAGCTCACGATAATCAAGTACAGGCCTTATTTTTGTAATGGTTCTTTTCTCTGCTCTCACACTCATTAATGACAGGTATCTCTTCATTGGATCCTACTTATTTTCATTATACACAACTAATCGATCAATGGTTAAATTTTCTGATCAAATACTTCTTTGTGTTGTTGTTTATGAATCAGTTGTCTGAGAATTAGGGATTCTTTTTGCCATACTACAGCTTTGACTTGAGTGCAAATGAATTCACTACCAGTCCCTATTCCATTCATTTCAGAAGTCAACATCATCGATAAATACAGGTTCTTTTTTCTGACTCCTTCTCTATACGTTTGTTCAAGGCACATACTTTCAATACATATCAATTTGTTACTGCCATTTCGCTACCAAGACAGTTGGTACCGTCGTTTTTTGTAGCATTAAGAAAATATTTTTTGAAAAAAGATTAATGAATTCACTTCTAAACATAAGCATAAATTAAAAAAGAAAATATGATGATAAAAGAATTTGGTTACCATCAACTAACAACAAAAAGTAAGGACACATTCGAAGTGAGGACTTACCAAGTAAGGAAGGGTGGCTACCCAACCATTACACCTCGCTCCCCCAGCCTGTGGAGGGCGGTGGCTACATTACTGTCCATACATTTTATTGAAAAATATGAATTGTACGAAATTTAATTAAAGTTTTAAGTTTTAATTTATTTTGATTACAAGATTACAATCCCACAAACAAGCAGAAATTATTAAATTTAAATGTTGTATGTTGTGTGCCACCACATTTCGTTGTTTTTTATTGTTTGTTGTACAGGAGAATTTGAAAACCTTGTAATTATGTTTGTGTTATATTTGTGTTCATTTTTTTTATGTGTTTCGTTGTATGTGAATGCCGTTTCCTATTCTGTTTTTGTGGATCGAAATATTTACCAGGTGAAATTCAATTTCAAATTTTAGTCAAATGACGAAATTAGATTCCGACAATATTCTATTCTTTAGCTTTTCTTTATTGATATATTTTCTTTAAAATAGCTCAATTCGTTTCTCCTAGATTTAATTTTCTTCAGAAGCAATATTTATTATTAATAATAAGATTTGTTAATAATGGATAGTGTCTGCAAAATTATTTGTAGAATTTTCTGATTTTTTTTAAATATTGCTAATTTTTTTTATAAATCATAATTTATTATTATCAGCAATTAATGGATTTTTGTTTGAATCGTTGAAAGTCGGTTTCAGAATATTATTTGAAATAAAAATTTAAAATGGACTGAATCTTTTTCTTTACGTTGTTTTATTTTAACTGATTCACGAAATTTGCGTTTCAAAACTCGTTATCAGTATCGTCAATTCCTTATTGATGATGATTGGAATTGTGCTTGCGGATATCGGTGCTCTATTGCTCTGGCGAATGAATTTTTTTATGAAGAACATTTACGATATTGAAGCGTAATTTAAAAATTTCATAACTAAAATTAGAATCTCATCAGCAAGTTCAGGTGGAATATTTTCATTGATGCAGCAGAACNCAAATTCAATTGGAGCCATCGCATTTGGGGTTGGAATCGTGTTGATTGCTCTGGCTATACTGGGCATCGTAGCGGTGCGTTGCTGTTCATTGAAGAAGATTCTGATTGTCTTAACCGAGAGACAATTTTCTCGGTTCTATCTTGGGTTTGGAGTCGCGTGCCGGTTTCGCCGATTTTGTGGACCGCGTGTTCTCCGTCTTGAGGAGAACACAACATTGTATAAGTATATCTAATATTTTTGTCCAAGCTCTGTAATTTCATTCGACTAGTTCTCGAATTCATCTTTTCTGAGTTTCCTCCAATCACACTCACTTCAATTCTCTTGGTTGTCCCACATAATTTCAATCCTTGAGTAACTCTGTCGCTGACATAACTTATTCTACTGGCGTCGTCCAGAAGGACATTGAGAGTTACCTCATTTCCCTTCGCGGTAACTAGAAATGATACTGTCCTCAGTGTAATGTAATTCCGTTGACCTTGTTTCGCCACACCGTTCTCCAATTTGTTGTTTCATTGTTTCTTTTCTCATTCATCGCGACAGAGGACTTTGATTTTATGGCTAATTTCTCGTCGTGCATTAGCCAACGGTGTTTTTGCGAGCATCAACCTTTTTTTACAAAACTTGGTCTGTCATATCCGTTTACGATGTGCCCCAATCGGAAACAATCAGAGCATAATTTTGTCTTGGGGATGAATGCTCTTCGTTCTCCAACCGTTAAGTTTTTCAATTCACCACATTGATTCATGTAATGATCTTCCTAGCAATATCGACACGCTATCCTTTCTCTTCTTGAAATCTCATCGGTCGATCCGCCGGACACACTCTTTTCAACGTTGTTTAAAATTTTATTTTTCCTCTGAACTTCCGTAATCGAGTCCCTCAGCACCTCTTCTGTTCTTTCTTCAGCCACTCTCCCAAATTTTTCAATACTGTTCTAGTGGATTTTGTTTATTCTTTCTCTGACTGGTGTTCACAACTGCACAACAGCCGTCGTAAAACTTTCTAATAAGCATGTGATAAAATGCCCCTTTTCCAAGCTCATTTTCATTCCTTGATTTAAATAAGAACACTAAATGATCTAGTAGTTTTATCACTGCCTCTCAATCCTCAATACAGTCCTCTCTCATGGTGCGTAGCTCCTGAATATCTCTCATAATGTTGAGAATATTTCTCTCATTGCCCACATATTTTCCATCTAATCTTTTGAGGACTTTCTAAAGGCTACTTCATGAAACCTCAAATTTTCAATTAACGATAATATTTCCACAGCTAAGCTTTGCCATAAGTGCAACATCCTCTCTTTTCCGACATACGGCTCTCTTCTAGATAAACTTCAACTGTTGTTCGCCAATTCACGTATTCCTTCTGAGCCTCCCTTGCCTCTAGGCAATTCTAAGGCTCTTAAAGACAAAGTTTCTTTTGGAATCGGCTTCAACACCTTTAAAGCTGACGAACGTCTTATATCTTCTTTAATTCCGCTTTTCATTATCTCCTGAAAATCATCGAATTTTACTTCGATCTCTTCCTTTTATTTATTTCTTCATTTATTTATTTCTTACTTTTTTCTTTGTGATTGCCCAGTTTTTCTCGAACTGAGATCAATTTTTCGAATTTTAACACTACACTGTCGAATTCAGCTTCGTACTGTTCACAATTTGTCCTTACTTCTCACCCGCAATTCTACCAACGCTTGATTCCTCTTTCGAGTCATTGCTCTCTTCCAAATAACTTTTTTTGTTTTCCATAATCATATTGATACTCCGAGCTATCGTTTTCACTAACGTCCTGGTCGCCCCCACCTCTTAACCTGAAAAGTAGATGGAGCGTGTTTCTACTTTGTATGTCGTAGTTTCTCAACAGTTGGTCATCCATCAACTGCTTCCCAGCAAATATAAGACGTTGTTGGTCCACTGGAATACCTTCTTTGTTCTGGATTTTCTCTTTAATGCTCTCGATTAAATTGTAAGGATCCATATCCAACTCGATCGTCTTTCCTGAGAGAGCTCTGATAAAGACTTGCCAGACATGGTCTGCCTCCGATCCTTGCTCTGAGTGTATGTTGTTTGAAATTTGACTATTACTTTTATTTTTACTTTTATTTGGGAAATCGGAATATGAGAATCCGCCAAACAAACTCCAGCAAAACTCACACACGCATTCATCATTCAACGAGCCCTGAGGAACGAGCTCTCGGGTGCTGGGAGCTTCTTTGATAGGGTAACCCGTCACTCAACTCTCGATTTTACTCAACACAAACCTGGCGCAAATTATTGAACAACCTTTCATTTAAATTTAATATTGAATTACCTTTTAAACATACAACCCACATTTTTTTAATAAAACGCCACTTAAATTTCAAATCTATAAAGTACCACAAGCATATATCAAAAGAACAAAAAATATTCGAAACTCTTCCATCTGGGGAAGGATGTTTTGAAAACAACACTCAAACCCCTGATTCCAGAGACAATCCACCAGAACTAGAGCACGGCAACCACGCTCTGCTACCAAAAATGGTGCGAGAGATGGTTGCGCAGCGGTTTCGTGGCTGCGGCGCTCCTGGGTTGAGGGGCGGACTCCTGGTCGTGAGGAAAAAATAATTACTACCGTTAGATCTCCCGCTGGTGCTTTATTCAAGGACTCATTCAATAATTTGACGACATTTTTATTATCTGTCCAGTTGACCGGATCACAAGACGTTTTAATCCCCGACTCGCCGACGTGAATCGATTTCGAAAAATAATCGTTCGGTGAAAACGTCCAGATCGTTTTGAAGATTAATTCAATATCGTCGAATTCTTTGACATCGAGACTGGAGAAAGGTTGATGTAGATCTTCGACGTGTTCGGTGATGAGTGTTTGCAGTTGTTCAATTTCTTGAGATACGGATCGATATTTATAGGGACAGCGAGATTGACATTTATATCGTTTAAATTTTTCCCTAAGGATTTTGATTTCTCAAGTCGATTTGACTCTTTAGAATTTCTTCAATTTTTTTATCGGCTTCAATAATACTCGGTTTCAATAATTTCAACAGACTCTGGGACAATTTCGATATGATTTCCTGTTCATTGAGTTCTGAATTACGATCCGAATTCAAATTCTCAATCAAATTGTCTGACTTCATAAATTCAAAAATTGTAAATTCAAATACCAATTGCGACTTAAAAAATAATTCAAAATTAAAAAAATTGCGCCGAAACAATTTTTTTATTATTTTATCAATTTAAACAAAATTCGATTCGATTACAAACAAAGAAAATGCGATTCAAATAGGACACACACAGAAATCATTTTAAATGGGCCAATCACAAAGGTCAAATATCATGCCAACGATAATAACTGGCAAATCAGAAAGGTCTGAATCAACGTCACCAAAAATCAATCTTTTTACTTAGGTAAATTCATTACCTCACGCAAGTGGGGTGATTTCTAATCACCATTTCAAATTTGAATTTCTATTATTTTATTTTATCCTTTTTTTAATTATTTATCACTATTTTTTTAACTTTTTCCATTTATTTAAAGTTTGAAGTAATACACTGTTGTTATCAATTGACAGAATTATAGACAATGGAATTCAATCAATAGATTTGAAATCTTTATTTAAATTGCCTTCTGCAAACGGACCACATGAAGTCCTCGGATGATTTGAATATCAAACCTTACATCCATAAATCGGCATGCACTGGATTAAATTGAAGCATCAATTTGATTAGTTGGCGATATTTGTTCGTTATTCCGAAATGACTGTGCAATATTTCCCATTTGATTTGAGTTTCCGAAATTGTTGGGTGTATTTGATCAGAAGGTAAGGCACCAGCTTCTCCACCGTATTTCCTCATGGTATTTGCATTAAAACCATTATATAAGGAGTTTGAATTTACGTCTTCCGGACTTAATTAATTGTTCACATTTTCCAATTACTGAAACTTGACTTTACACATACTCACTGTGTTGTCCATTTAAGTCATAACTGAATAGGCTCTTTCCATATAGTCCGCGACTATTTTGGCCATTAATATTGTTAAGTTGCATTTGACTTTTGGAATTTGTTTTCGAATCCATAAAGCCTTGTTTATTCGAGTTGAATCCTTTGTTGTTCGGTTGATGTTTACTGTATGAATAGTAGCTATATTTTAATATAGATATTTTAATTTAATATTATTTTAAAGTCGTAATTACAAAAAAAAACAATAAATACACATTAAAAACACGCTTATTAAAATTCTATANATATTTATTATATACATATTTATAATACTGTTAAATTTAAAAAATTGTAAAATTAAAACTCCTAAAAAAAGAACTTTGTTTAAATATTCAAAAATTTAAAAAAGCAACATTTTTTTAATAGAATAAATTTTATTTATGGACTCCAATTTTGATGAGGTTTGCACTCCAAACAGCTTTTCTAATATGGCGACCAAAGCCTCGGAGATCTTCCTATCGCGATCTGTCCCAGATTGATGTCAATGCAGTGAAAGACGATTGAATCCAGGTACAATCCCAAAGAAACAAGACACAATCTGGAATTAAAGGATTTGAAACGATATTGAATAACAACAACAAGAGAACCCCACAACCGACAGTGAGAAATTTTGAAGTGGAAGATTTACAATTCGGAAGACGTATAGAATCAGGACCATGCTTGTCCTGCAATTTAATGGGACACATAAGCAGGAACTGCAGCAAAAGATTGCCCGTCACCTGCCATGCTTGCGGAACATAGAAAACATTGTCTGAATGTGAAATGTAACCGATGTGCAGTCAATGACCATAGGAGTGAAGAATGCTATACGAATATGACGAGCAGACATTGGGCAAATAATCAAAGAGAAACGAGAAGACCTGATGTCACTGACACAGTTGGAAGAACTTGGAACAACAACAACTCAAACCGAGGAGATAACCTACAAATGCCGACTCAAAACAGACCCAACCAACCAAGATACTACGAGGAGACCAACAGGGAAAGAGGAGTCTGGAGAGGTAAAGAAATAGCAGCGATGGAGATGGATGACGGTGAATGCGAGACTTTGAGCAAGGAACCCCAAACGAGAGAGGCCTGACCGTAGAGGAGTCGGTCTGAGCCTTACAGTAAGCAATTTTGAATTTAACCGTAATCGTAAAAGTAGTTTATTTTCTATCTATAATAATATTGTAGCGGATAGTACAATCGATATGTATAATAAAAGTAATTTATTAAATAAAATTGATACAAATAGTTCTAAAGATGTATTAAGTGATCAGAGACAACAATTAGTTCAGACAGATAATACGACGATCGATAGTATTAAAATAGTAAAATTTTTAAAAACAGAGAAAGAGGGAATTTGTGAAGTTAGAGACCTGACAACTAAGGAGACCACTGTAAATGAAAGAGAAAGCCAGATCTCATACAATATAATGCAAGGTAGACCGAGCATAAGTGTCGACATCTTGAGAACGAAGATAAAATGCTTACTTAACACGGGAGCCAGAGTGAATGTCATGAGGTATAACACGTTAAGACAGATCAGCGACGTAAAATTAGAATCGTCAGAAGAAAAGTTGAAATGCGCAAATGATAGTAAATTGGAAGTCATGGGCAAGGTGCATTTAGTTGTCACTATTGGTTCAAGAAAAGGGAAAGTGACTTTTATAGTTGTAAGAAACATAAGCCCTGAAGTGATAGTGGAATAGATATGCAGAGAAAGTTAGGATTAGAATTACAATAGAAAGAGATCAATAAAGAAGATAAAAAATCTTATATATGTGAAATAGAAGCAAAATTTGGTAGACAAATATCGGACGAAGATAGAATGAAAAGAGCAGTAGAAATATTAGAACTAAAGGAGTTATCAAAACTTTTCGCAATCGTTCAGAAGTACAAGTATGTTTTCATGACGGATAAGTGGGATATAGGCTGCACTAAGCTCACTAAGCATAAGATCATAACCAAAGGCGCGCCATTAAACATTAAACCCCGCAGACAACCGGTCCACTTGGAAAGCAAGTTAGCAGAGACTATAAATAATTTACACGATAACGGTATCATAAGACGATGCAACTCCCAGTGGAACACACCGATAGTGTGTGTTTGGAAAAAAGAAACAG
>MQRK01133622.1:0-16677 GCA_001938485.1 Girardia tigrina | reverse complement strand
GGTACCGGAATGACCGGCTCGTGGGACCAGTTCTTTCGTATTGCATATCGTAAACCTCCAAAATAATATTATTTTCGCTCCAATGCAACGGAACAGACAGCTCAATTTGCATATTAAAAATATTTTGTCCGATACCTTTGTTCTAGTACATGTTTTTTTAATTATAAACTATTTCGACGTGGGCAAGGCTGGGTAGTTTTCAAGTACTTTTATAACTTCATCTTTAAAATTATACATTTATTTTATTTGATATTTTTACAGCAGATTCTATTTGAATATGATATAGGAAACATTGGAACATGCACGACGATCATTTTGTAAAACAAGTTTTCAATAATTTTTCATTAAATCATTCATTTTCTTCAAAATACTTGGTGAACCATAAAGAATGACATTTAAAAACCTTTATTATTCAATAACTAGAAACAATAACTAATAACATAGTTATGCAACAAGTAACATGATAAATGGGGTTATAATAAATGTTGAATGTGGCCCCCATTCTCTTGAATAATAAACGTTTCTGCAAATCTAGTACTGATCGACCACATTCTGCAACACTGAATGCACTTATTTCTTGTCAGATTTTTCCTTTGAGCTCATTTAAATCACTTGGTATGGAAAGATGATACACACGAACTTTGAGTATTCCCCAAAAATAAAAATCCACTGGAGTTAAATAAAAATCTGGTGACCTCGGAGGCCAAGGATGGCCATAACCTCTTGTTGTTGCTTAATTATTCAAGAGAATTTGGGGCCACATTCAACATTTATTATAACCCCATCTATCATGTTACTTGTTGCGTAACTATGCTATTAGTTATTGTTTCTAGTTATTGAACAATAAAGATTTTAAAAATGTCATTCTTTATGGTTCACCCTGTAGTTCATAAAGAAGAAAATATACTACTATAATTATTTATAAAATTCATAAGTCTTGTTTTGTTCTAAACAGAACTTTATCAGGTGTTTGGTTCACTGAAAAAGCAAAAATTTAAACAAAAAATTTTAATTTATAAATAAAAATTCAGTCTAATTTTTATATTTATTGCCAATAGTTATTTTGATAATTTCTGTAACTTCGTGCAGTGTACAACTGATAGAACGGAAAACCTAAACAAAAACTTTAAATGATTATGTACAAAACATGAGCTAAGAAAGGATTAAAAGAAGAAATTTTTGACGATCAAACACAAATCCTTAAAATACTATATTCTGAAGGATTTCATGAATTTAAGAAATTAATTTTCAAGAATGTAGGTAATCTCAAAGTGGTTTTGATGTCACCAATAGTTGAAAGTTTCATTTCGAAAAAAATCGAAAACGATTTTGGATTGAAAGCTAATCTGGTTTATTTATTTGATTGTGACGGGTGTAAATAATAGTATAACGCGTCCACAATTAGACACAAGTTACAATAGTCGCACATCACTAGACTCAATCATATCTAAAAGAACGAAACAGTCTTTATTCCCAAACGTGTCATACAATCCATGGGTGGTTGTTTCTCAGAGGGGAAACGAAAGGATCTAGGAGACCGAAACTATCCGACCCCGGCGGAGGCCTATCAGGGGGCTGTAAGTGATTCTTTTGTTTTGGTAGACCCTTTAAAGAGCCTAGAAACTCAATAACATTCGAAAGAGATGGGGGGGCACATTGGAGTGTCTTCTGAAAGCCTGTATTAGTGCGCATTTCCAATCAAGTTGATCGAGTAAGGTTTACGACCATTGCTTACATTGTAAAAATAGAATGTCTTTTTTTTTGTTTCTGCTTTACAAAAATACTGATTCACTTTATGAGAGAGTTCTGTGAATCAACAAGACACTACAATCTTTTAATTAATATTAAAAATTAACAAAGTAAAGACGTTTCTATTCTTAAACTCTAATTAAATTATTAAAAAATAGCAGAATGAAATTTTTAATTAAACCGAAACAAAATAAAAATTTAAACAATTTAAATGATAATGTACAAAAACTAATGTCAAACACGCGGTTTAAGTTACCCTTCCATAGATGTACACTGCCATACCGATGACTACGATAACCAAACACAGTTTCGCATCATTTTGAATAATTTACACAATTGGAATCAATATTCACACACTTCACAAATTATAATTGATGGTGATGAAGTATGAAACACCGACAGAAACTCATTAATCAATTTCCAAAGACACTTTTGACTAAATTATTATATTATATAAATATATAATTAGTTATAAATACAATTGGAAGATAGATCGAGACAAAAGGAAGAAGTGAATGAAGCAGGTGGCAGAAGAGAGTCAGTTGTGGCGAGTGTCCCCAATGAGACGCAAGAGCGATAATCGCGCATCAATGCACGCAATCATATCTAAAAGAACGAAACAGTCTTTATTCCCACACGTCAAACGATTACTCCTCACGCCCACAATCAGCTGATTCAACTTGAACGCGCGCCAATTTTCAAACAAATTCAAATTGATTCAGACAAACAAAAAACAATGAACATTTTGTATCTTTCAAATCGATTTGTAAATGAAATTTGATTTTCGATTTTAAAATTAAATAAATCAAATTAATTTGATTTAATTTATTTAAATTAAATTTTATTAATTGAAATTACGAAAAATTAAAATTAATTAAAAAAAATTTTCGTAAATAATTTTTAATAAAAATTCAACATTAAATTGATAAAATAATAATGGATAATATATTATTATTGAAAAAATTGGCCGCGTCCTCCGAGTCGCTGTCGCCGGTATCGATTGTCGTTGAGTTTATTTTTAGTAACGACATTGACGACAAGAAACATTGTTCCGATATTGTGAATGTGTAAATGTTAGAGGGGACGATTTTCCTTGCGTCGATGGCGGTGATCGCGGCTGCCTACTTGGTTTGTTGCATCATATCACTCAAGAAGTCCATCAAGTAATTTATTTCGCTTTCGTCGGAGAGACTTCAGGAGTCTTTGTTTAGGGACAGGCGGGAAATAATTAAAAGAAGGAAACTCAAGAAAGAAGCCTCAAACAACAAAGACTCACTGATTTCTAAAGCAACGAATGAAACCGTTGTAGCAGTTCCACTACCGAAGTTTGCGTTATCAAAGACTAACAAGAACGATGAATTAAGTATTACAAGTACAACGGAATCGATTCTGAGTGATCAGAACCAAGATGCTCACCACAAGGAAGGATTAAGGAACTTCTCGTACAAGCTCTCCATGAGCGGGGACTACGATCACATTTATGCCAGAGACCACTTCCCGAAGGTGAACAACATCTAACGAATTGTGTATTTAATTGTTCTACATTTATTCAACACGAAATTTTTATTTAATAAATTCCATTTTATTTTTTTTCGTATTAATTTTTTGTCATTAAGAATGAAGAATTATATTATTGATTTTAATTTCTTTACTTTGAAAATTTGTTTTTTTTGTTTCAATGAATAAACTGCAAGCGATTATTAAAACAACAAAATAAGTGGGAAATGTATTTACTTAATGAGTACCACTGTAAAATTGGAGTATTGATTTTCCAGTTACCCCCGAAAATCCAAGAGAAATGAAAGAGAAGAGCAAACTGCTGGAAGGAAAACAAACGTGACGATTGACGAACTCGTTTGGTCGGTCTTCCCATCAACATGTCTCTCTAGCTGGCAAACGGAAGCGTATTTCCTCGTCCTGCCTCTGTTAATGGCGACTCTCAACAAATTATTAATAATCATCTGAATTATCATATCTGTTACATAATAATAATAATTCGCATAAATTATTTATATTATTTGGAGTGAAAATAATGATAACTGCGAGCTTCTCTTTTAAAACTATTTTTTATTAAATCAGTCAAAATGAGGAATAACTATAAATTTAATAATCGATCGAGGGAGGAAGAAGAAGTTAAAGACCCCTTCTAACTGATCTTATTCTCCTAGTTTGTAAATACTACTCATTATATCTCAGTACTATCGCGATCAATCGATGTATAAAAAGATGAGCTGGGAAGTTCCCGAGACGCCAGTGTGATCAGGCGTCTCCAGACCGGCCTGGCCTGATCTATCGGCAGATTGAACTCACGAGAAACAATTGACATTCTTTTCTTATTGATTAGGTGAGTAAGAAAACATTGCCCCTTTGCCTGTGTGGCCCGTGTAGGGAATGTTTGCAGAGCACTGGCAAATCCGTATTCGTGCCACTGCATAGACCTAGCTCAAATCCGCTCTCTATGTCGACAGACTGTAGACAGATTGCACAGCGCAAATGCGCGGGAACAAATTGAAATTTCAAACCCGTAATTAAAACCTCTTTAAGATTAGAAAACAGAGAAATGATTAGGAAAGCAGTACATTCTAATTGTCGTTAAATAGTTTGTTTGGGTGTTGGAGAATGGATAAACAGGTAAACATTCTCTGCAGCTCCTAGCTCATCAACAATTCATAGCGATTCCCATTACCTATGTCAACAAAACGTTGTCAGTAGTAATTCTGATGGGATGTAAGTCGTATCGATTATTTGGTGAGGAAACTTTGTTCGAGTATTTGGGGACAACAGATTATTTGTTGGGAGAAGTCGTTCTTTCTTTATGACTTTTGTCAAAAATATATTCCACTGCCATTAGCTCATTAATTTTTATTAATAATAACCATAAACAATAATAATAAATAATATTTTATGACTATTTGCATTAATGAGAGGAAAAAGGATAATTAATTATCAGAGTCATTTAAATGAAATTTTGAGAAATATCAAACGAAAATAAAATATATAACTCGTTTGTAATAAATAAAAAGCGATCAAAAGAAGTCAGTTGGTAAAAGAGCATTCAAGACTTCTGTAACCCCAAGGAGCTCCATCCCGAGGTAACCTTTTCCCAGAAGGACAAACATTAACAGTCGTCTGTGAAAGGGATAATTCATGGCCAGACTTTCATAAAGTCATTAGAAATTTATTTTGGTAGTTAAATCTGTAAAAAGTAAACCGGGAGTCAATATCGCGGAAACGCTGTGGCATAAAAATCGCGACACGTTATTCTATTGCTAAACAATACCTACGGAAACACTATGAAGACTAGATACCATTTCTAAATAACTGGGAATAAAATCTGAACGTTAGGTGGAGAACAATAAAACGGAAATCCGCGACAACGGGAAAGCCCAATAATGTATAGTACGATAAGGAATGGCAGTTTGAACAAATAAGCAAAAAGGACCTAAGATTTGCAGAGTTAATTGCAGGAATCTCTATAATAGCATATGATTATAATAACAAAAAACGAAATAGAGAAACTCAATGAAATATTTATTATTAAGTTAGCATTATTTAGAATACTAATATACTTCCAATACTTGTGTTGACATCACAACTCGAATTGCCCCAGGACGATTCTCCATAAAACTCTCGTAGTTAGACACCGTTCTTGATTGATAAATTCAAATTCTCTTTCTAAACCTCTAATTATTCAAAAAAATTATTTACAATTCTTTACTAAAATACTTGTAAATTATTTCCAAAATATTTCAATTCATTTTAAATACATTATTTATGATTAAATAAATTCACTATTTAAACATTTAAAATCACCTTCAAATAGATTTAAAATATTTTTGTTAGAATATTATTATATATTTATTAATTAAAATAAATAAAATAATAATTTAATTTTTAATTCGTTATTTACATTTCGAAATTGTCGAATCATCCGACGGTTCAAAACATCCAAAATATCAATTTGTGATCAGGGTGGAAGAAACACAATGCTAAAACAACATACCAAACACAACATACAATAAACACCATTCGAAAATATTCTTCTCAAGCACGGTTAAGAGAGACGAAAGAGCTGACATAAAATAGAGACGTAAATCAAATAAAAACCGGTTTCATGTGTTAAACAAAATAGGTGAAACATAAATGAAGCCGGGAATGAGCCCGATTAGCGAAATCAGCTCCTAGTATTGTTAAGGATTTGAAGGATAAAGATACAAACATCATTTTGATAAAATAAAACTAAAAGGAATAATAATCTCGACTCAGAAGTAATAATAATGGCTCGTCGACTTGGGACCCCCTTCGGTCGTACCAGTTTTCAGTCATCGCGACTTACGTGTTCATCTTCTCTCTCGCTCGAATATGTTCTAGAGGAAATTAATTTTCCATAAAACAGCTTCGGAAAGAGAAAAATGTCTCTATTTACACAAAGATTTGACATCCCATTTATTGCGTCTCAGATTCGAACTCATTGTTTAATCACGCTTTTTCTGTTTATTTTATTTATTTTTTAGTTTGTCTGGTTCTGCAGCAACTGAATAATTTATACAGCGAGGTTTACTAATTTCGCGTTTGGCAAAAATTATTTATAATTTCAGTCAATTTTTGTCTTGTCCTCATAACAGAAACTACGGTAGCCAAACGTTTCTTGCTCCCTTCTCAATCTGAGAGACGAAGAACACCTTTTCTTTACTTATTGAAGAATTTCTTCCTTAACATAACTTTGTAAAACTCTGTGTGACTTTCTGGGTCGCTAATCAGCTACTGAATGTCGTCTCAGTGGAGACTCATGCTTATGAGTCCATTCAAGAAGTACTGTGAGGGTTATCAAAATTGAAACAAAAATACTTGAGATTTAGTGTTTTTGAGTGTTGATGAAGCTAAAAATTTACATCTTGACGTTACAGTTTGTTTGTGATTTATGTTGAGTAAGATTACTTTAATTAATTCTTTCTGGTTGTTCCTTGACAAAAGTCAGTGCCTATTTTTGTATGTCAGATGATATGCATCAAATTCTAAGGCTCTAGTTTGAAGTAATTAATTTTTATTAAGTAAGTAATTTTGTTTATAATTTTGGATGTGGAGGTGTGTTTGTTATTGCAAGTGCCTTTTGATTATTCTTTAGGCTTGGTGGGGAGGCGAAGAAGGTTCTTTTTATTTGTCTTTGTTTTGTTGGTAGGGTTGCTTGTTGAGGTGTTTGTTGGCTTGCTTAATTGAAAGATGTAGAAATTGTGGTGGGGTTTGTGTTTGTTGTTGAAAAATATGTAAGTGTTAAAGTTTGTTAAAGGATTGGTGGGTAGTGGTAAGTTTGTTTGGTTGGGAGATAATGATTTTAAGTATGGTGCGTTTTTCTAGGTTTGTTTTGGTTGTGATGTTTCTGTTATTTTATCGTTTGAGGGTGTTATGTTTATTGTCTTCTGTAAGTTTTTTACTTGTTTATGTGTTTTTGGAGATTAGGCTGTTTTTGGTATTGTATGTTATATATATATATATATATATTTCTTTGGTTGGCGTGGATTGTTTAATAGTTTCTTTTTTTGTCAATTTGGTATCTTTCTTTTTTTTATTGTGAGGTTCTGTGTTTTTGTTAGAAGTGTATTTTTTTATTGGGTTTGTTAATAAAGGTGGGATTTTTTTCCATTTTTGTGATGATTCCCATTTTTGGTTGATCGGTTGGGGTATTTAGTGGGGTTTTTTTTGGGGGGGGAGTTGTGATGTTGATTCCTATTTTTTTATTTTTTAAAAGAGTTGTTTCGGTAGGAGTTGGGGTTTTTTTGTTGTTTTTTTAACTGTGATTCTTAGGTTTGGGGAAATGTTTATGGTTTTAAATAGTTTGAAAGTTTATTTAATTTGATCTTCTAATGTTAATTTGAGGTGGGTGGTGTTTTTGTTGTGTTGGTTTTCGGGTTTTGGTTTGTTGTATTATTTTGTTTATTTGGTTTTGTTTTTTTTGTTTGTATGTTGTTAAAGGAGAATGTTTTGTTTGTTGATCAAATTTATTATATTGGTAATTTAGGAGTATTTTTTTATTTTTGATTTTTTTGTCCTTTTCGGGGTTTGTTTATTGTTTATATTTAATATGTTGTTGGATTTGTTTTCTTCTTTTAATTTTTGTTTGAGTGTTTTTTGTTATGTGGTGGTGGTAGTTGTATGGTGAGTTGTAATGGTGTGTGTTGTGTTTTTGAGGTTGTTTTTATTTCCTTATGTGGGAGGTCGTTGGGTGAAAGTTTTTTTTATAAGAGAAGGTGAATTTCAAAATTGAAAAAAGTTGGGGGTTTGTATTTTTTGTTAGAGTTTTGTGATTTTTTTTAGTTGTAAGAAATATATTAGGTATGTTTCCTTATATTTTTTCTCTTACTAGTCATTTTTTTTAAATTAGTTTTTTCTTTTTTGTTTTGATTGTATGCAGTTATGTTGAATTGTGTTAGTGGTGGGGTGAAGTTTGTGAGAAGTTTTGTTTCGTTTGGTAGGCCTTTGTTATTGTCTTTTTTTTAATGTAATTGAGGTTATAAGAGTTTTGATTCGTTTGTTAACTTTGGCTGTTCGATTGATGGGTAAAGTGACTACTGGGCATATTTTTTGTGGGTTGTTAGGTGGTGTGGTTGTATTTAGTAAGAGAGTTGGGGTGATTGTTGGATTGTATTTCTTTTTTGAAATTGGTATTATGTTGATACAAAGGTATGTATTTTCTTTGTTGGTGTTGCAATATATAGAGGTGTAAATTTTTTTTGGATTTGGGGGGGTGTGCTTTAACTTGTTTAGAGAAAAGTTTTATGGGGTTTGTTTGATTGGTTGGGGGAGGGGTTTAATGAAGGGGTAGCAAAGTAGTATAAGATTTAAAATTTTGAAGTAAAGTATGAGTTGTTTACAACTATTTGGTGGAAAATGAGGTTTTCTTTTGTTTTATAAAATATTTTTTTATTATGGTTATTGTTGGGGGCTATTTGTTGGTGTTGGGTTATTTGTTGATTTCTGTTGTATATTTTACTATGCTAGAGCGGAAGATACTGAGGTATATGCAATTACGGAAGGGTCCTAAAAAGGTGTTTTTTTAGGCTTGTTGACTCCGATTTGTCATTCAATTAAGTTGTTTTTTAAGGGTTTTGTTGTGGTTTTATTTTCTAATGAAGTTGTTTTTCTCTTTTCTCCTTTATTGAGTGTTTTTTTAATGGTTGTGTGGTTTTTATACCCTTTTGATTTCTTTTCTAAAGATTTTTATTTTGGAGTAGTATTTTTTTGTGTGAGGAGGCTAAAAGTCTATAGAGTTTTAGGTTCAGGTTGGGGGAGGAATTCAAAGTATTCTTTGTTGGGGTCTATTCGTGGAGCTGCTCAGGTAATATCATATGAATTAGTGTTGGTTTTTGTAATGTTGGTGCCGTTGGTATTTCAGTCTTCTTTTTATTTAGGAAGATTTTTGTGAGGGGGTTTTTGATATGGTATATTGGTTTTATCCTTGGGGGTTCTTTGGGTTGTTTGTTATGTGGCTGAGATTAATCGATCCCCATTTGATTTTTCTGAAGGTGAGAGTGAGTTAGTTTCGGGCTTTAAAACTGAATATAGATCTTTAGGGTTTGCTTTTCTGTTCTTAGGTGAGTTATGGGCAAATTATATTTATTAGGATGATTACTATTTTGATATTTTTTCGTTTGGGTTGGTTGTAATTAAAGTGTGTGTGGGTGTTTTTTGTGCTTTGTCTTTTATTTGGTTTCGGAGGACTTTCCCATGTTTTCGTTATGATTTGTTGATGGAGTGGTGTTGGGTGTATTGTTTGGTTTTTGTTTTTTTTTTGGTTTTTGGGTTTTTTTGTAGTAAAATGATGTTATTTGGTGTTTGTTGGAAGTTTTATTAGGTTTGGGGTGATTAGTAGTTTTATATTGGTTTGTTAATTTGGTGGGGGGTTATGTTGTGGGAAAAAGTGTATAAAGGTTTTTTTGTGGGATTGTTAGAGGTTTGTGGGTAGTTAATTAGGTTTTTAGATTGAGGGGTATTGTGATTTTTGGTGGAAAGAAAAATGTATTTTGGTTTTAAAAATTTTGTTTCTTTGGTTGGTTTGTATTTAGATATGTTTCAGGTTAATTGTTTGGTTGTAGTTTTATTTGTGTCTCTTTTTGTTTTGATTTGTGTGTTGGGATCTTTTTTAGGGCGGGAGTTTATTCTTTTTGGATGTGGGGGAACAATTAAAAGAATTTTGGTGAACAATATTTCCTGGTATGATTTTATTTAGGTTGGTTGCTCCTAGTTTATGTGGTTTGTACTATTTGGATGTGGGGGGAGAGAGTTTGTCTAATGGTTTAGTTGTAGTAGTTGCTAAACAATGGTATTGGATTTTTAATGTCTTGTCTTGTGAGGTGTGTGATGTTTTAAATTTTAGTAGTTTAAATCAGTTGTTTCAGTTTAGGTCTTATTATGATTTTTTGTTGTTTGATGGATTTCGGCATTTGGAGGTGGATGTTCCATTACTAATTTTGGTTGGGCAAGTGTTTCGTTTTTTGTTTTCGTCGAGAGATGTGGTGCATAGGTATTGTATTCCGGAATTGGCTATGAAGATGGATTGTGTTCCGGGTCGTTATAATCAAGGTTTTTTATTTTTACAAGTTCCTGGGAAGTGTTACGGTAGATGTGTGGAGATTTGTGATGTAGGCCATTCGATGATGCCGGTGTGTGTAGAGGGTTTGGTGTAAAAGGGGGGAAATGTACGAAGTTTCAAAGAAGTTTATTAATTTTTCTTAGGTTTTTGTTTGGTTTAGAACTTTGTAGTTTATTTAGAGTTAAGTGGGAGAATTTCTAGTTTGCAGTTAGAAGGTATTAAGAGTTAATTTGATGTGCTTTTAGTTAAGGTTGTTTTGTAAGTGTTTTTAATGGTTGAACATGTTATTAATTAGTTTTTTTGAGTTAAAAATTGGGGATTGTTAAAGTTGTTTGTTAAAGTTAAAGATTAGAAAATGCTGGTATGTTGTATTGTCTATGTAAGTTGTTTTAGATGGTTGTGTTTGTTGTGATTAGAGGGGCCTTTACTTTGGTTGGTTGGTTTTCTTCTGTTGTAAAAATTTTTTTTCTTATTTATATGAGGGAGTATCTGTCGATGATATGTTTGTGTGTTATGGGTGATGGTAAGTTTGGGGGTGTTGGTTTGTTTCTACGATGTTTAGGTATACATATTTGTGTGTTTAGTTGTGGTATTTTTGTATTGTTTTTTTCATATTCGAGTTGATCGTTTATTGAGAATAGGGGGTTTGTGTGGGATTCCTTTTTGGGATTTGGTTTGTTTGATTCTATTTTTATTGTTTTGTTTTGCGATGTGGGGTATTTAAAGGGTTTGAGTTTACGTCGTTTATTTTTTTCTGTTTTGGTGGTTTTTGTGGTTGTTTTGTATCACTGTGTGAAGGGTGGTGTGTTTGAAGGTGTTTATTTATTGTTGGTTCAAATGTGCTCTTTGGTTTTTATGTGTTTTCTTAGGTGGTTGGTTAAGAAGGTATGGAAGTTTGTTTGTTTTTCTTTTAAGGTGATTTGTTCAATGGTGCCTGTTTGGTAGATTGTAAGAAGTGATTTTAGGGGTATAGGTTCTGATGCTGATTCTTGTGCGTTTAGAAATAGAGATGAAATTGGTTCTAGAGATTATTTAAATGTTGGTGCGGACCATCCGCCAACTAGGGGGGGTATATTGATGAATTGGATGAGTAGTCTTCCTGATGATGGTTGGAGTGTTTGTTGTCGAGTTGTTGGGGTTGATAATGCGGGGCAGTATATTATGAGTTTGCATAAGTATAATGTTTTAAGGTTTGATGTTTCTGAGGAGGAGAGGGTTGCGCGTGAGTGAGTTTTTGGTGAATTGTGTTCTAGTATTGGGTTGGATGGTAGTTGACGTCCTGGGCATTATGTTTTTCAAATTCCTAAGGGGGGTTGTCCCCCCATTCCTATTGAAGAACTTTCTGTGGATGTGGAAGAAGGAGGCTCGAGGTGTTTAGATGCATGTTCATTTTGTTGTTCGGGGGTGGTATTTTTGTTTCTGTAAGTAAATTTTTTTCTTCTGTTGGTTCTAGCTTTATGTCATGTTTGAATAATTTGAAGGATTTAATATTTTAGGTTTGTGCATATGTGAATTAAGGTTGGTTTGTTTTCTATTGTTTAAATATCTAAATAAAGGGGTTTTTTTGTTTGTGGGGGGTAGGCTTTAAATTTGTGTTGTTTGTTTATGATTATGGGGTTTTATATTTTTTGGTGGGTTTGGGGATTTTTAAAAGATTGTATTTCGTGAGTAATATTGATGTAAGGACTGCGAGAAAGATGTTATGTAGGCCACTCTGATATAGTGGATTGTGGAAGAGAATTTTCTCTATGTTAGAAAGTTATGGGAGTTTGTTACATTGGGTTAATTTTGTTGGTAGGTTGTTTGTTGTTATTTTTGCGTATATTATTTTATGTAATTTTGGTGTGTGTTTTTCTTGTTATGTTTTTTATCTCTTGGTTTGTGGTGGTTTAGGGTTTTGTTTGGGTCGTGTGGGAGGAATCTATTTTTTTATTTTTCTCATGTGTTAAATTAGTTTTACTCTCATTTTTTTATTGTTTATTATGTTTTTGTATTTTTTTATGTTTATTTGTGTGTGTTTATTTGTTCATTCTTCTTTTGATTCTTTATGTTGTGTTGTGGCTTTTGGTGTTCGTTCTTATGGTATTTCTTTGCTTAGGGTTTTTAGATTTTGGTTTTCCGTTTTTTCGCCAGTTGTGTTAAAATTATGGTTGATTTTTTTATGATTGTAGTGTTTGATAGTTGATTCTGAGATTTTTTAGTGTTTTGGGCGTGGGGGTTGGTTTATTTTAATTTTGGTTTATAAGATTTATTATTATATAATTTATAATATATATATATATATATATATTACAAACATTTAGGGTTCTTAGGTTTTATAGCTTTGATTAAGTAGTTAAAAAAATTTAGGCTTTTTTTGCCTATCTTGTGGGGGGCGAAATTGTGTCAAGTTTTAGTGGTGGATAGAATAGTTTAAAAATTAATAAGGAGAATGTGATTGTGTGGTATTTGTGGTAATTCTGATGTGTTTTTATTTAAAAATATATTTTGATTTTTGGATTGTTAGTTGTGTTAGGTTTTTTTTATTTTGGTTTAGTTGTTTTAGTAGGGAGTTGTGTGTTTAGTGGGTCTTTGTCTTTTTTGGTGGGGTTTGATGTTGTTGGTGTGGGGGGGGATTTTGTGGATTTGGTATTGTATTTTGATTTATATTCTTTATTGGGGTTGTTGCTGCTTTTTCTTGTTGTTTCTAGTGTTCATTTGTTTTCTTTGTTTTATATGGTGGGGAAGGTTAATTTGTTTCGGTTTATTTTGGTGTTAAAAGGTTTTGTTGTTTCTATGGTTTTTTTGATTGCTTCTCCTAATTTGTTTTTGCTTTTGCTAGGGTGGGATTGGTTAGGTTTTATAAAGTTTGTGTTGATTGTTTGGTATTCTTGTTTTTCTAGGCGAAAGGGTGGGTTGAAGACGTTTTTGAGAAAATGAATTGGAGATTGTTTTTTTGTTGTTAGTTTTGTTTTTTTTTAGGCAAGGTAGATTTGGTTTAATGTTTATTGATTATGTGTTGTTTGTTGTGGGGGTTTTTGTTGCTATTGGTGCTGTTACGAAGAGAGCAAGTTTCCTTTTAGGAGGTGGTTGTCTGTGGCTATGATGGCTCCTACTCCGATATCTGCGTTGGTTCATTCTTCTACGTTGGTGATTTCTGGATTGTACTTTTTGTTTCATTTTTATGAATTACTTGATAGGTTGTTTTTGTTTTTTCTTTGTTTTGTTGGTTTGTGGACTGTTTATGTTTGGGAGACTTGGAGCGATGTTTGCTTGTGATGTGAAGAAGATAGTGGCTTTTTCGAATTTGAGGCAAATGGGTTTTGTTTTGGTTGTATTGTGTTTTGGCTTATTGGAATTTGGGTTTTATTATTTAGTTGTTCATGGTTTGTGTAAGGCTTTGATGTTTATTTCTGTTGGTTGTTTAATGGTTTTAGCCAACCATAAACAAGATTTTCGAATTCTTTCTGGTGTTTGAGTGTTGAGTCCAGTAGTATCTTTGAGATTGTTCGTAAGGGTTTTTTCTTTGTCTGGTTTGCCTTTTTTATCTGGTTCTTATGTAAAGTATGTTATTCTTGGAAAATTTCTTTTTTTCCTAGGAATGGTGTTTTTGGTGTTGGGTTTTATTTGCTGTGTTTTTGACTGTTGTTTATTCTTTTCGATTGTTTTCTGTTTTGTTTTTGGGTATGAAAAAGTTCTTTTGTGTGTTCAATTCTTTGGATTTGTTAGTGTTGATATTTGTTCCTGTGTTGATGTTTTTTTGGTTATTATGGGTTTACTCTGGATATGCAGTGGTTAAAAAGGTGGGTTTCGTTGTTTCAGTTGGTTTTCTTGTTTGAAGTTGGTTTATGTTTTTCGTATTATTATAATGTTGATATTTTTAAAGTTTGATTTTGTTTTTATTTTTTGAGTTCTTTTTATTTACATTTTGTTTATTACAGATTTAGAAAGGTTTTTGTTTGGATTTATTTTGTGTGAGGTTGGTTTTGGATTTTTGTTTTGTTTTTCCTAATTTAAGTATAAGTGAGTATAGGTTTATTTTTTTGATTTTGGTTTATGATTGGAGAATAAGCTTTTTTTTAAATGTGGTTTTTTATAGCTGTATGTTTAGGGGTTGCTTTTTTTTCTTTTTAGTGTAAGGGGGTTTGTTTTTTTGTGTTGTGTGTTAGTTTGGGTGTGGGAAAATTAAGTCTATGAAGTAGGGTTTGGTTTCGACCCAGAAGTTTGATAAGTGTCGGTTTGAAAGGGTTGCATTAGTAATTTGTGAGATTTTGTTTACTTATCCTTAGTTTGTTTGATTAAGAAGGTGGGGGGTTGTATGTTTTTTATTTTGTATTTTGGTAGAGTTTAAATTTTTGTGTTATTGTTTCAGTGATGTGGGGATTGTTGTTTTATGGGTTTGTGAGGTTTTGTGGGATTAGAATTTTTTCTTGTTTTCATTTAGTTGGGTTGAGTGTGTGGCCTGTTGTTTTTTCGTTTAGAATTGGGAGCTTTTTGCTTAGTGTGGTTTTTTGGTTGAATATTTTTTCGTTTGATGTGTTTTTTGTTTTTGGGTTTGGTTATGTATTAGTTTTTGTGTTTTGGGTTGTTAATATAGTGTATGAGTTTGGTTTAGGTTGTGGGGTTAAAGCTGTTGTTGTTGGTTTATGTGCGGAGGTAGGGTTGTTTATTATTTTTGAAATTATATGTTTTTTGCATTTTTTTTAGGTTTTTTTCATAATAGTGTAAGGCTTAAATACGGCGATTTTGGTGGGTGGCCTCCTTTTATTTGTGTTAGTTTGGGGTTAATTCTTGATCCTTTTAGTATTCCTATGTTGAATACTGTTTTGTTGCTTTCTTCTGGGTTTAGTATTACTTTGGGGCATTATGGGTTGTTGTTTTGTGATGGTTATTTTTTTATTGGGGTTGGTTGTTACTTTGTTTTAGGGGATTTTGTTTTTGTTATTTCAGTTAGATGAGTATTTGGTTAGTGGGGTGAGGGTGAATTCTTTTGTTTTTGGGAGGTTTTTTTGTTGACTGGTTTTCATAGGATGCTGTTTCTTGGTTTGTATTTTATTATTTTTTCTTTTTTTCGTTTTAATTTTTTTGTTAGGTTTGGTTGCGATAGGTAGGGGGAATTAAGATTAGAGTCTAATTTTGCAAGAAAATCCCTTCTTGGGTTTGAAGTTGCTGTTTGGTATTGGCATTTTGTTGATGTGGTGTGAATATTTTTATTTTTTTTGTATGTCATGGGGCCTTAAAAAATTTGATGAATTTGTTTGGAAAAAAAGTTGCATTATGTTGGGAGGGTTTGTGGTTGAATGGGGGTAAAGTTTTATGTTTATAATTTTTACATGTGTAGGGGATTTATTGTTTTGCATGCAGAATTTTGGTTTCTGAGGGAAAATAGAGAATGTTGCTGATTAATTTTTGTGTATTGTTTGTTGAATTTCTTTGAATGGTTTGTAATTTTTTTGTGTGGGTATGTGTGAAGTTTAATAGAAAGATTTAATTGTTAGTTATTTTGAAAGAGGTGTGTTTTGATTTGGGAACCTTTTTAATACTTTAGTATTTGGTTATTTTTAAAAAAGTGAGAGGGGTGGAATGGGGGGATTTGTGTTAGTGGTGTTTTTGTTGGGGGGTGAAGTCTTTGTTTCCTGTGATAACTTTAAGTTTATTTAAACTGAGGTTTTGAAGGAACTTGGATGTATTTACTTATATATTTACTTATATTTACTTATGGGGGAAGTTGAAAACTTTTTTTGTTTTGTTTGATTAGGGAAAGTGTTAAAAAATAAATTTGATCTTGGTTTGTTAATTTGCTAGCGGATTTAGAAAAGTAAAATACTATTGAGTTTATTTATATAATGTGTTGTTTGGTGATGTTGTCTATCCAGATGAATAAAGTTTTAAGGTATGAGATTTTTTATTATTAATTAATTTTTTATGTTAAAAAAGAGTCTGTTTTGTTTTAGGGGTAAATGGAAGTGCCAGCAGCTGCGGTTATGCTTCTTGCTATAATTCAATTATTTGTAGGAGAAAATGGTGTTAAAAAAAATTCCCAAGATTATGTATGATTTTCTTGGTTTTTTATTTATGGGATGAGTGTCTGATTAAAGAATTCTTTTTTTGAATTTTGTTTACCTTACGATGAGTAAAAAGATTTGGCAGTTTTTTCTATTTTCTGGGGAGTGTGTTTGGTGAAAAAGAAATTATGCTTAAAGATCATCGCGTAAAGATCATCGAATAGAAGCGAGGGAGAATATCAATGAACATCCGACAGAATCATCAGTGCAATCTAACAGAAGAAGCGACAATTCAGACAGAGACGAAGAACCCACACTTATCCAAACAACCAATTTTCAGCCAGCAACAGTCACCTC
>MQRK01133621.1:0-16482 GCA_001938485.1 Girardia tigrina | reverse complement strand
TGCGCTTGTGATATTAATAAATGTTGTAAACCTCATATTGATGTTGTTAATATGGCGACCACAGCTCATGTGACAATGTACATTATGGGTCACGAAAGATGCGATGGATCCGAGTCGAAATTATATGACTCATAAAAAATTTCGAAAGTTATGCGGATATTATGGGTTGACGATCGAGGACGCCGAGATTATTTCTGTGAAACATCGATCTCGCTTGAAATATTTCGTCCAAACAATAAGGGTATTATTTAAAAAACTAGATGAGTATTTACACCGAAATTATAATAATTTTAGTCTAAATAAATAGTGATTAATCTGGCACCAGTACATGTGTTATCTGCACATTAAATTCGCATCACTCACAACATTCAAAATATTTCATTTTTATCTCTCCCTGACTTCAAGTGGCGCATGTGCACCCAAGTTGTCTTGATTATCGACATTGATACCAATTTTCAATATTTTAATTCTTATTATCTAAAATATATTATGTTTAAATTTATTTTTAATTTCAAATAATTTTACAATTTTTAAAATATGGACCTAAACATTCAGTAAAATCAAAATTTCAATCAAAGATTGAAGGAATGTATAGCTATTATTTATCTAATATTTCTTATTTTCATAGTTTTGATTTCGGTTATTTTAAGTAAAATAACAAAGATTTTTTGATTTTAAAAAATCTATCTAGGAAAATATTAATATATGTAAATTTGATAATGGGAAATGGTCTAGTCGTTTTAAATAAGGAGGATTATGTGAATAAAAATTTACAAAACAAACATATCCCAAAACACTTCTCTCTCAAAACAAAAAAAACCACAAATAAAAAACAACCTTTAAAAATTTTAACACAAACAAATTTCCTCTTAAACAACAAACAAAAAATTTATAATCACAAAAAGTAATGGAAGTAAAAAGCAGTCACACTTTTTTTCAGAAAATTATAAGTTTCCCAAACCAAAAACATCAACATCAGACCTCTAAAACCTAAACCCACAAAATTTTCTCCCAAAAATCTAAATCTCTAAAAATCTCAGTTCTTAACAAAAAAACACTCTAACCTTCTATTTGGAAAATAGAAATACTTAACTATACCAGAGAAATTTTAACCACCCCATATCAAGCCAACTAATGAAAGGAAAATTAAATTAAAAGACCCTCATAAGAAAACTCTAAATCTTCTACATTCTTCTGTCACTTTCAATTTTCTTAAGTGCAACTTCAGTTACACTCACCATGTTACGACTTATCTTCTATGAAGATTGACGGGTAATGTATACATATTTTCTATAAACATTCAAAAACTCAAATTCATATTTTCCTCATTTTACTTTCTAGTCATAAAAAGAACATTTTTCAATATTTTATCCCTCAAAGTAGTGAAATTTCTTAGGCTTCCCTGTTGCAAACGACCAATCATGAAATGTGGTACCATGATTGAGCATCCCTTTGGCTGTATTGGTGGACTTGGTAGAGCCGCGAAAGGGACATTTGAACTTTCCCCTCGCATTTGGATCTGCGATCCTAAAAGTCAAATGTGTATCTTCGGGATAAGTCGTTTGCTCCACTACCGTTGAAATAGTTGAGGTGACTGTTGCTGGCTGAAAATTGGTTGTTTGGATAAGTGTGGGTTCTTCGTCTCTGTCTGAATTGTCGCTTCTTCTGTTAGATTGCACTGATGATTCTGTCGGATGTTCATTGATATTCTCCCTCGCTTCTATTCGATGATCTTTACGCGATGATCTTTAAGCATAATTTCTTTTTCACCAAACACACTCCCCAGAAAATAGAAAAAACTGCCAAATCTTTTTACTCATCGTAAGGTAAACAAAATTCAAAAAAAGAATTCTTTAATCAGACACTCATCCCATAAATAAAAAACCAAGAAAATCATACATAATCTTGGGAATTTTTTTTAACACCATTTTCTCCTACAAATAATTGAATTATAGCAAGAAGCATAACCGCAGCTGCTGGCACTTCCATTTACCCCTAAAACAAAACAGACTCTTTTTTAACATAAAAAATTAATTAATAATAAAAAATCTCATACCTTAAAACTTTATTCATCTGGATAGACAACATCACCAAACAACACATTATATAAATAAACTCAATAGTATTTTACTTTTCTAAATCCGCTAGCAAATTAACAAACCAAGATCAAATTTATTTTTTAACACTTTCCCTAATCAAACAAAACAAAAAAAGTTTTCAACTTCCCCCATAAGTAAATATAAGTAAATATATAAGTAAATACATCCAAGTTCCTTCAAAACCTCAGTTTAAATAAACTTAAAGTTATCACAGGAAACAAAGACTTCACCCCCCAACAAAAACACCACTAACACAAATCCCCCCATTCCACCCCTCTCACTTTTTTAAAAATAACCAAATACTAAAGTATTAAAAAGGTTCCCAAATCAAAACACACCTCTTTCAAAATAACTAACAATTAAATCTTTCTATTAAACTTCACACATACCCACACAAAAAAATTACAAACCATTCAAAGAAATTCAACAAACAATACACAAAAATTAATCAGCAACATTCTCTATTTTCCCTCAGAAACCAAAATTCTGCATGCAAAACAATAAATCCCCTACACATGTAAAAATTATAAACATAAAACTTTACCCCCATTCAACCACAAACCCTCCCAACATAATGCAACTTTTTTTCCAAACAAATTCATCAAATTTTTTAAGGCCCCATGACATACAAAAAAAATAAAAATATTCACACCACATCAACAAAATGCCAATACCAAACAGCAACTTCAAACCCAAGAAGGGATTTTCTTGCAAAATTAGACTCTAATCTTAATTCCCCCTACCTATCGCAACCAAACCTAACAAAAAAATTAAAACGAAAAAAAGAAAAAATAATAAAATACAAACCAAGAAACAGCATCCTATGAAAACCAGTCAACAAAAAAACCTCCCAAAAACAAAAGAATTCACCCTCACCCCACTAACCAAATACTCATCTAACTGAAATAACAAAAACAAAATCCCCTAAAACAAAGTAACAACCAACCCCAATAAAAAAATAACCATCACAAAACAACAACCCATAATGCCCCAAAGTAATACTAAACCCAGAAGAAAGCAACAAAACAGTATTCAACATAGGAATACTAAAAGGATCAAGAATTAACCCCAAACTAACACAAATAAAAGGAGGCCACCCACCAAAATCGCCGTATTTAAGCCTTACACTATTATGAAAAAAACCTAAAAAAAATGCAAAAAACATATAATTTCAAAAATAATAAACAACCCTACCTCCGCACATAAACCAACAACAACAGCTTTAACCCCACAACCTAAACCAAACTCATACACTATATTAACAACCCAAAACACAAAAACTAATACATAACCAAACCCAAAAACAAAAAACACATCAAACGAAAAAATATTCAACCAAAAAACCACACTAAGCAAAAAGCTCCCAATTCTAAACGAAAAAACAACAGGCCACACACTCAACCCAACTAAATGAAAACAAGAAAAAATTCTAATCCCACAAAACCTCACAAACCCATAAAACAACAATCCCCACATCACTGAAACAATAACACAAAAATTTAAACTCTACCAAAATACAAAATAAAAAACATACAACCCCCCACCTTCTTAATCAAACAAACTAAGGATAAGTAAACAAAATCTCACAAATTACTAATGCAACCCTTTCAAACCGACACTTATCAAACTTCTGGGTCGAAACCAAACCCTACTTCATAGACTTAATTTTCCCACACCCAAACTAACACACAACACAAAAAAACAAACCCCCTTACACTAAAAAGAAAAAAAAGCAACCCCTAAACATACAGCTATAAAAAACCACATTTAAAAAAAAGCTTATTCTCCAATCATAAACCAAAATCAAAAAAATAAACCTATACTCACTTATACTTAAATTAGGAAAAACAAAACAAAAATCCAAAACCAACCTCACACAAAATAAATCCAAACAAAAACCTTTCTAAATCTGTAATAAACAAAATGTAAATAAAAAGAACTCAAAAAATAAAAACAAAATCAAACTTTAAAAATATCAACATTATAATAATACGAAAAACATAAACCAACTTCAAACAAGAAAACCAACTGAAACAACGAAACCCACCTTTTTAACCACTGCATATCCAGAGTAAACCCATAATAACCAAAAAAACATCAACACAGGAACAAATATCAACACTAACAAATCCAAAGAATTGAACACACAAAAGAACTTTTTCATACCCAAAAACAAAACAGAAAACAATCGAAAAGAATAAACAACAGTCAAAAACACAGCAAATAAAACCCAACACCAAAAACACCATTCCTAGGAAAAAAAGAAATTTTCCAAGAATAACATACTTTACATAAGAACCAGATAAAAAAGGCAAACCAGACAAAGAAAAAACCCTTACGAACAATCTCAAAGATACTACTGGACTCAACACTCAAACACCAGAAAGAATTCGAAAATCTTGTTTATGGTTGGCTAAAACCATTAAACAACCAACAGAAATAAACATCAAAGCCTTACACAAACCATGAACAACTAAATAATAAAACCCAAATTCCAATAAGCCAAAACACAATACAACCAAAACAAAACCCATTTGCCTCAAATTCGAAAAAGCCACTATCTTCTTCACATCACAAGCAAACATCGCTCCAAGTCTCCCAAACATAAACAGTCCACAAACCAACAAAACAAAGAAAAAACAAAAACAACCTATCAAGTAATTCATAAAAATGAAACAAAAAGTACAATCCAGAAATCACCAACGTAGAAGAATGAACCAACGCAGATATCGGAGTAGGAGCCATCATAGCCACAGACAACCACCTCCTAAAAGGAAACTTGCTCTCTTCGTAACAGCACCAATAGCAACAAAAACCCCCACAACAAACAACACATAATCAATAAACATTAAACCAAATCTACCTTGCCTAAAAAAAAACAAAACTAACAACAAAAAAACAATCTCCAATTCATTTTCTCAAAAACGTCTTCAACCCACCCTTTCGCCTAGAAAAACAAGAATACCAAACAATCAACACAAACTTTATAAAACCTAACCAATCCCACCCTAGCAAAAGCAAAAACAAATTAGGAGAAGCAATCAAAAAAACCATAGAAACAACAAAACCTTTTAACACCAAAATAAACCGAAACAAATTAACCTTCCCCACCATATAAAACAAAGAAAACAAATGAACACTAGAAACAACAAGAAAAAGCAGCAACAACCCCAATAAAGAATATAAATCAAAATACAATACCAAATCCACAAAATCCCCCCCCACACCAACAACATCAAACCCCACCAAAAAAGACAAAGACCCACTAAACACACAACTCCCTACTAAAACAACTAAACCAAAATAAAAAAAACCTAACACAACTAACAATCCAAAAATCAAAATATATTTTTAAATAAAAACACATCAGAATTACCACAAATACCACACAATCACATTCTCCTTATTAATTTTTAAACTATTCTATCCACCACTAAAACTTGACACAATTTCGCCCCCCACAAGATAGGCAAAAAAAGCCTAAATTTTTTTAACTACTTAATCAAAGCTATAAAACCTAAGAACCCTAAATGTTTGTAATATATATATATATATATATATTATAAATTATATAATAATAAATCTTATAAACCAAAATTAAAATAAACCAACCCCCACGCCCAAAACACTAAAAAATCTCAGAATCAACTATCAAACACTACAATCATAAAAAAATCAACCATAATTTTAACACAACTGGCGAAAAAACGGAAAACCAAAATCTAAAAACCCTAAGCAAAGAAATACCATAAGAACGAACACCAAAAGCCACAACACAACATAAAGAATCAAAAGAAGAATGAACAAATAAACACACACAAATAAACATAAAAAAATACAAAAACATAATAAACAATAAAAAAATGAGAGTAAAACTAATTTAACACATGAGAAAAATAAAAAAATAGATTCCTCCCACACGACCCAAACAAAACCCTAAACCACCACAAACCAAGAGATAAAAAACATAACAAGAAAAACACACACCAAAATTACATAAAATAATATACGCAAAAATAACAACAAACAACCTACCAACAAAATTAACCCAATGTAACAAACTCCCATAACTTTCTAACATAGAGAAAATTCTCTTCCACAATCCACTATATCAGAGTGGCCTACATAACATCTTTCTCGCAGTCCTTACATCAATATTACTCACGAAATACAATCTTTTAAAAATCCCCAAACCCACCAAAAAATATAAAACCCCATAATCATAAACAAACAACACAAATTTAAAGCCTACCCCCCACAAACAAAAAAACCCCTTTATTTAGATATTTAAACAATAGAAAACAAACCAACCTTAATTCACATATGCACAAACCTAAAATATTAAATCCTTCAAATTATTCAAACATGACATAAAGCTAGAACCAACAGAAGAAAAAAATTTACTTACAGAAACAAAAATACCACCCCCGAACAACAAAATGAACATGCATCTAAACACCTCGAGCCTCCTTCTTCCACATCCACAGAAAGTTCTTCAATAGGAATGGGGGGACAACCCCCCTTAGGAATTTGAAAAACATAATGCCCAGGACGTCAACTACCATCCAACCCAATACTAGAACACAATTCACCAAAAACTCACTCACGCGCAACCCTCTCCTCCTCAGAAACATCAAACCTTAAAACATTATACTTATGCAAACTCATAATATACTGCCCCGCATTATCAACCCCAACAACTCGACAACAAACACTCCAACCATCATCAGGAAGACTACTCATCCAATTCATCAATATACCCCCCCTAGTTGGCGGATGGTCCGCACCAACATTTAAATAATCTCTAGAACCAATTTCATCTCTATTTCTAAACGCACAAGAATCAGCATCAGAACCTATACCCCTAAAATCACTTCTTACAATCTACCAAACAGGCACCATTGAACAAATCACCTTAAAAGAAAAACAAACAAACTTCCATACCTTCTTAACCAACCACCTAAGAAAACACATAAAAACCAAAGAGCACATTTGAACCAACAATAAATAAACACCTTCAAACACACCACCCTTCACACAGTGATACAAAACAACCACAAAAACCACCAAAACAGAAAAAAATAAACGACGTAAACTCAAACCCTTTAAATACCCCACATCGCAAAACAAAACAATAAAAATAGAATCAAACAAACCAAATCCCAAAAAGGAATCCCACACAAACCCCCTATTCTCAATAAACGATCAACTCGAATATGAAAAAAACAATACAAAAATACCACAACTAAACACACAAATATGTATACCTAAACATCGTAGAAACAAACCAACACCCCCAAACTTACCATCACCCATAACACACAAACATATCATCGACAGATACTCCCTCATATAAATAAGAAAAAAAATTTTTACAACAGAAGAAAACCAACCAACCAAAGTAAAGGCCCCTCTAATCACAACAAACACAACCATCTAAAACAACTTACATAGACAATACAACATACCAGCATTTTCTAATCTTTAACTTTAACAAACAACTTTAACAATCCCCAATTTTTAACTCAAAAAAACTAATTAATAACATGTTCAACCATTAAAAACACTTACAAAACAACCTTAACTAAAAGCACATCAAATTAACTCTTAATACCTTCTAACTGCAAACTAGAAATTCTCCCACTTAACTCTAAATAAACTACAAAGTTCTAAACCAAACAAAAACCTAAGAAAAATTAATAAACTTCTTTGAAACTTCGTACATTTCCCCCCTTTTACACCAAACCCTCTACACACACCGGCATCATCGAATGGCCTACATCACAAATCTCCACACATCTACCGTAACACTTCCCAGGAACTTGTAAAAATAAAAAACCTTGATTATAACGACCCGGAACACAATCCATCTTCATAGCCAATTCCGGAATACAATACCTATGCACCACATCTCTCGACGAAAACAAAAAACGAAACACTTGCCCAACCAAAATTAGTAATGGAACATCCACCTCCAAATGCCGAAATCCATCAAACAACAAAAAATCATAATAAGACCTAAACTGAAACAACTGATTTAAACTACTAAAATTTAAAACATCACACACCTCACAAGACAAGACATTAAAAATCCAATACCATTGTTTAGCAACTACTACAACTAAACCATTAGACAAACTCTCTCCCCCCACATCCAAATAGTACAAACCACATAAACTAGGAGCAACCAACCTAAATAAAATCATACCAGGAAATATTGTTCACCAAAATTCTTTTAATTGTTCCCCCACATCCAAAAAGAATAAACTCCCGCCCTAAAAAAGATCCCAACACACAAATCAAAACAAAAAGAGACACAAATAAAACTACAACCAAACAATTAACCTGAAACATATCTAAATACAAACCAACCAAAGAAACAAAATTTTTAAAACCAAAATACATTTTTCTTTCCACCAAAAATCACAATACCCCTCAATCTAAAAACCTAATTAACTACCCACAAACCTCTAACAATCCCACAAAAAAACCTTTATACACTTTTTCCCACAACATAACCCCCCACCAAATTAACAAACCAATATAAAACTACTAATCACCCCAAACCTAATAAAACTTCCAACAAACACCAAATAACATCATTTTACTACAAAAAAACCCAAAAACCAAAAAAAAAACAAAAACCAAACAATACACCCAACACCACTCCATCAACAAATCATAACGAAAACATGGGAAAGTCCTCCGAAACCAAATAAAAGACAAAGCACAAAAAACACCCACACACACTTTAATTACAACCAACCCAAACGAAAAAATATCAAAATAGTAATCATCCTAATAAATATAATTTGCCCATAACTCACCTAAGAACAGAAAAGCAAACCCTAAAGATCTATATTCAGTTTTAAAGCCCGAAACTAACTCACTCTCACCTTCAGAAAAATCAAATGGGGATCGATTAATCTCAGCCACATAACAAACAACCCAAAGAACCCCCAAGGATAAAACCAATATACCATATCAAAAACCCCCTCACAAAAATCTTCCTAAATAAAAAGAAGACTGAAATACCAACGGCACCAACATTACAAAAACCAACACTAATTCATATGATATTACCTGAGCAGCTCCACGAATAGACCCCAACAAAGAATACTTTGAATTCCTCCCCCAACCTGAACCTAAAACTCTATAGACTTTTAGCCTCCTCACACAAAAAAATACTACTCCAAAATAAAAATCTTTAGAAAAGAAATCAAAAGGGTATAAAAACCACACAACCATTAAAAAAACACTCAATAAAGGAGAAAAGAGAAAAACAACTTCATTAGAAAATAAAACCACAACAAAACCCTTAAAAAACAACTTAATTGAATGACAAATCGGAGTCAACAAGCCTAAAAAAACACCTTTTTAGGACCCTTCCGTAATTGCATATACCTCAGTATCTTCCGCTCTAGCATAGTAAAATATACAACAGAAATCAACAAATAACCCAACACCAACAAATAGCCCCCAACAATAACCATAATAAAAAAATATTTTATAAAACAAAAGAAAACCTCATTTTCCACCAAATAGTTGTAAACAACTCATACTTTACTTCAAAATTTTAAATCTTATACTACTTTGCTACCCCTTCATTAAACCCCTCCCCCAACCAATCAAACAAACCCCATAAAACTTTTCTCTAAACAAGTTAAAGCACACCCCCCCAAATCCAAAAAAAATTTACACCTCTATATATTGCAACACCAACAAAGAAAATACATACCTTTGTATCAACATAATACCAATTTCAAAAAAGAAATACAATCCAACAATCACCCCAACTCTCTTACTAAATACAACCACACCACCTAACAACCCACAAAAAATATGCCCAGTAGTCACTTTACCCATCAATCGAACAGCCAAAGTTAACAAACGAATCAAAACTCTTATAACCTCAATTACATTAAAAAAAAGACAATAACAAAGGCCTACCAAACGAAACAAAACTTCTCACAAACTTCACCCCACCACTAACACAATTCAACATAACTGCATACAATCAAAACAAAAAAGAAAAAACTAATTTAAAAAAAATGACTAGTAAGAGAAAAAATATAAGGAAACATACCTAATATATTTCTTACAACTAAAAAAAATCACAAAACTCTAACAAAAAATACAAACCCCCAACTTTTTTCAATTTTGAAATTCACCTTCTCTTATAAAAAAAACTTTCACCCAACGACCTCCCACATAAGGAAATAAAAACAACCTCAAAAACACAACACACACCATTACAACTCACCATACAACTACCACCACCACATAACAAAAAACACTCAAACAAAAATTAAAAGAAGAAAACAAATCCAACAACATATTAAATATAAACAATAAACAAACCCCGAAAAGGACAAAAAAATCAAAAATAAAAAAATACTCCTAAATTACCAATATAATAAATTTGATCAACAAACAAAACATTCTCCTTTAACAACATACAAACAAAAAAAACAAAACCAAATAAACAAAATAATACAACAAACCAAAACCCGAAAACCAACACAACAAAAACACCACCCACCTCAAATTAACATTAGAAGATCAAATTAAATAAACTTTCAAACTATTTAAAACCATAAACATTTCCCCAAACCTAAGAATCACAGTTAAAAAAACAACAAAAAAACCCCAACTCCTACCGAAACAACTCTTTTAAAAAATAAAAAAATAGGAATCAACATCACAACTCCCCCCCCAAAAAAAACCCCACTAAATACCCCAACCGATCAACCAAAAATGGGAATCATCACAAAAATGGAAAAAAATCCCACCTTTATTAACAAACCCAATAAAAAAATACACTTCTAACAAAAACACAGAACCTCACAATAAAAAAAAGAAAGATACCAAATTGACAAAAAAAGAAACTATTAAACAATCCACGCCAACCAAAGAAATATATATATATATATATATAACATACAATACCAAAAACAGCCTAATCTCCAAAAACACATAAACAAGTAAAAAACTTACAGAAGACAATAAACATAACACCCTCAAACGATAAAATAACAGAAACATCACAACCAAAACAAACCTAGAAAAACGCACCATACTTAAAATCATTATCTCCCAACCAAACAAACTTACCACTACCCACCAATCCTTTAACAAACTTTAACACTTACATATTTTTCAACAACAAACACAAACCCCACCACAATTTCTACATCTTTCAATTAAGCAAGCCAACAAACACCTCAACAAGCAACCCTACCAACAAAACAAAGACAAATAAAAAGAACCTTCTTCGCCTCCCCACCAAGCCTAAAGAATAATCAAAAGGCACTTGCAATAACAAACACACCTCCACATCCAAAATTATAAACAAAATTACTTACTTAATAAAAATTAATTACTTCAAACTAGAGCCTTAGAATTTGATGCATATCATCTGACATACAAAAATAGGCACTGACTTTTGTCAAGGAACAACCAGAAAGAATTAATTAAAGTAATCTTACTCAACATAAATCACAAACAAACTGTAACGTCAAGATGTAAATTTTTAGCTTCATCAACACTCAAAAACACTAAATCTCAAGTATTTTTGTTTCAATTTTGATAACCCTCACAGTACTTCTTGAATGGACTCATAAGCATGAGTCTCCACTGAGACGACATTCAGTAGCTGATTAGCGACCCAGAAAGTCACACAGAGTTTTACAAAGTTATGTTAAGGAAGAAATTCTTCAATAAGTAAAGAAAAGGTGTTCTTCGTCTCTCAGATTGAGAAGGGAGCAAGAAACGTTTGGCTACCGTAGTTTCTGTTATGAGGACAAGACAAAAATTGACTGAAATTATAAATAATTTTTGCCAAACGCGAAATTAGTAAACCTCGCTGTATAAATTATTCAGTTGCTGCAGAACCAGACAAACTAAAAAATAAATAAAATAAACAGAAAAAGCGTGATTAAACAATGAGTTCGAATCTGAGACGCAATAAATGGGATGTCAAATCTTTGTGTAAATAGAGACATTTTTCTCTTTCCGAAGCTGTTTTATGGAAAATTAATTTCCTCTAGAACATATTCGAGCGAGAGAGAAGATGAACACGTAAGTCGCGATGACTGAAAACTGGTACGACCGAAGGGGGTCCCAAGTCGACGAGCCATTATTATTACTTCTGAGTCGAGATTATTATTCCTTTTAGTTTTATTTTATCAAAATGATGTTTGTATCTTTATCCTTCAAATCCTTAACAATACTAGGAGCTGATTTCGCTAATCGGGCTCATTCCCGGCTTCATTTATGTTTCACCTATTTTGTTTAACACATGAAACCGGTTTTTATTTGATTTACGTCTCTATTTTATGTCAGCTCTTTCGTCTCTCTTAACCGTGCTTGAGAAGAATATTTTCGAATGGTGTTTATTGTATGTTGTGTTTGGTATGTTGTTTTAGCATTGTGTTTCTTCCACCCTGATCACAAATTGATATTTTGGATGTTTTGAACCGTCGGATGATTCGACAATTTCGAAATGTAAATAACGAATTAAAAATTAAATTATTATTTTATTTATTTTAATTAATAAATATATAATAATATTCTAACAAAAATATTTTAAATCTATTTGAAGGTGATTTTAAATGTTTAAATAGTGAATTTATTTAATCATAAATAATGTATTTAAAATGAATTGAAATATTTTGGAAATAATTTACAAGTATTTTAGTAAAGAATTGTAAATAATTTTTTTGAATAATTAGAGGTTTAGAAAGAGAATTTGAATTTATCAATCAAGAACGGTGTCTAACTACGAGAGTTTTATGGAGAATCGTCCTGGGGCAATTCGAGTTGTGATGTCAACACAAGTATTGGAAGTATATTAGTATTCTAAATAATGCTAACTTAATAATAAATATTTCATTGAGTTTCTCTATTTCGTTTTTTGTTATTATAATCATATGCTATTATAGAGATTCCTGCAATTAACTCTGCAAATCTTAGGTCCTTTTTGCTTATTTGTTCAAACTGCCATTCCTTATCGTACTATACATTATTGGGCTTTCCCGTTGTCGCGGATTTCCGTTTTATTGTTCTCCACCTAACGTTCAGATTTTATTCCCAGTTATTTAGAAATGGTATCTAGTCTTCATAGTGTTTCCGTAGGTATTGTTTAGCAATAGAATAACGTGTCGCGATTTTTATGCCACAGCGTTTCCGCGATATTGACTCCCGGTTTACTTTTTACAGATTTAACTACCAAAATAAATTTCTAATGACTTTATGAAAGTCTGGCCATGAATTATCCCTTTCACAGACGACTGTTAATGTTTGTCCTTCTGGGAAAAGGTTACCTCGGGATGGAGCTCCTTGGGGTTACAGAAGTCTTGAATGCTCTTTTACCAACTGACTTCTTTTGATCGCTTTTTATTTATTACAAACGAGTTATATATTTTATTTTCGTTTGATATTTCTCAAAATTTCATTTAAATGACTCTGATAATTAATTATCCTTTTTCCTCTCATTAATGCAAATAGTCATAAAATATTATTTATTATTATTGTTTATGGTTATTATTAATAAAAATTAATGAGCTAATGGCAGTGGAATATATTTTTGACAAAAGTCATAAAGAAAGAACGACTTCTCCCAACAAATAATCTGTTGTCCCCAAATACTCGAACAAAGTTTCCTCACCAAATAATCGATACGACTTACATCCCATCAGAATTACTACTGACAACGTTTTGTTGACATAGGTAATGGGAATCGCTATGAATTGTTGATGAGCTAGGAGCTGCAGAGAATGTTTACCTGTTTATCCATTCTCCAACACCCAAACAAACTATTTAACGACAATTAGAATGTACTGCTTTCCTAATCATTTCTCTGTTTTCTAATCTTAAAGAGGTTTTAATTACGGGTTTGAAATTTCAATTTGTTCCCGCGCATTTGCGCTGTGCAATCTGTCTACAGTCTGTCGACATAGAGAGCGGATTTGAGCTAGGTCTATGCAGTGGCACGAATACGGATTTGCCAGTGCTCTGCAAACATTCCCTACACGGGCCACACAGGCAAAGGGGCAATGTTTTCTTACTCACCTAATCAATAAGAAAAGAATGTCAATTGTTTCTCGTGAGTTCAATCTGCCGATAGATCAGGCCAGGCCGGTCTGGAGACGCCTGATCACACTGGCGTCTCGGGAACTTCCCAGCTCATCTTTTTATACATCGATTGATCGCGATAGTACTGAGATATAATGAGTAGTATTTACAAACTAGGAGAATAAGATCAGTTAGAAGGGGTCTTTAACTTCTTCTTCCTCCCTCGATCGATTATTAAATTTATAGTTATTCCTCATTTTGACTGATTTAATAAAAAATAGTTTTAAAAGAGAAGCTCGCAGTTATCATTATTTTCACTCCAAATAATATAAATAATTTATGCGAATTATTATTATTATGTAACAGATATGATAATTCAGATGATTATTAATAATTTGTTGAGAGTCGCCATTAACAGAGGCAGGACGAGGAAATACGCTTCCGTTTGCCAGCTAGAGAGACATGTTGATGGGAAGACCGACCAAACGAGTTCGTCAATCGTCACGTTTGTTTTCCTTCCAGCAGTTTGCTCTTCTCTTTCATTTCTCTTGGATTTTCGGGGGTAACTGGAAAATCAATACTCCAATTTTACAGTGGTACTCATTAAGTAAATACATTTCCCACTTATTTTGTTGTTTTAATAATCGCTTGCAGTTTATTCATTGAAACAAAAAAAACAAATTTTCAAAGTAAAGAAATTAAAATCAATAATATAATTCTTCATTCTTAATGACAAAAAATTAATACGAAAAAAAATAAAATGGAATTTATTAAATAAAAATTTCGTGTTGAATAAATGTAGAACAATTAAATACACAATTCGTTAGATGTTGTTCACCTTCGGGAAGTGGTCTCTGGCATAAATGTGATCGTAGTCCCCGCTCATGGAGAGCTTGTACGAGAAGTTCCTTAATCCTTCCTTGTGGTGAGCATCTTGGTTCTGATCACTCAGAATCGATTCCGTTGTACTTGTAATACTTAATTCATCGTTCTTGTTAGTCTTTGATAACGCAAACTTCGGTAGTGGAACTGCTACAACGGTTTCATTCGTTGCTTTAGAAATCAGTGAGTCTTTGTTGTTTGAGGCTTCTTTCTTGAGTTTCCTTCTTTTAATTATTTCCCGCCTGTCCCTAAACAAAGACTCCTGAAGTCTCTCCGACGAAAGCGAAATAAATTACTTGATGGACTTCTTGAGTGATATGATGCAACAAACCAAGTAGGCAGCCGCGATCACCGCCATCGACGCAAGGAAAATCGTCCCCTCTAACATTTACACATTCACAATATCGGAACAATGTTTCTTGTCGTCAATGTCGTTACTAAAAATAAACTCAACGACAATCGATACCGGCGACAGCGACTCGGAGGACGCGGCCAATTTTTTCAATAATAATATATTATCCATTATTATTTTATCAATTTAATGTTGAATTTTTATTAAAAATTATTTACGAAAATTTTTTTTAATTAATTTTAATTTTTCGTAATTTCAATTAATAAAATTTAATTTAAATAAATTAAATCAAATTAATTTGATTTATTTAATTTTAAAATCGAAAATCAAATTTCATTTACAAATCGATTTGAAAGATACAAAATGTTCATTGTTTTTTGTTTGTCTGAATCAATTTGAATTTGTTTGAAAATTGGCGCGCGTTCAAGTTGAATCAGCTGATTGTGGGCGTGAGGAGTAATCGTTTGACGTGTGGGAATAAAGACTGTTTCGTTCTTTTAGATATGATTGCGTGCATTGATGCGCGATTATCGCTCTTGCGTCTCATTGGGGACACTCGCCACAACTGACTCTCTTCTGCCACCTGCTTCATTCACTTCTTCCTTTTGTCTCGATCTATCTTCCAATTGTATTTATAACTAATTATATATTTATATAATATAATAATTTAGTCAAAAGTGTCTTTGGAAATTGATTAATGAGTTTCTGTCGGTGTTTCATACTTCATCACCATCAATTATAATTTGTGAAGTGTGTGAATATTGATTCCAATTGTGTAAATTATTCAAAATGATGCGAAACTGTGTTTGGTTATCGTAGTCATCGGTATGGCAGTGTACATCTATGGAAGGGTAACTTAAACCGCGTGTTTGACATTAGTTTTTGTACATTATCATTTAAATTGTTTAAATTTTTATTTTGTTTCGGTTTAATTAAAAATTTCATTCTGCTATTTTTTAATAATTTAATTAGAGTTTAAGAATAGAAACGTCTTTACTTTGTTAATTTTTAATATTAATTAAAAGATTGTAGTGTCTTGTTGATTCACAGAACTCTCTCATAAAGTGAATCAGT
>MQRK01133610.1:0-21518 GCA_001938485.1 Girardia tigrina | reverse complement strand
CAATGTAAAATGTTTATTATGTAAATATAATGTATGTAAATAAATGTCTAAATTTCTAATAAAGATAAAATGTTTAAGTGTTAACTGTAACCCTACTTTTGGCCCACCCTGTATATGGGGAGTAAAACTAAGACTGCGTGTTTCGAGATAAATATCATATTGTCAAGTGAATTCATACAATGTATTAAACTAACACATAATAAGAGAATTTAAAATAATTTAAAATCATGGTACTAATAATTGATAGGATAAAAATGAATTTATTCCATAGTACTTATTAATAAAATACACTAAAGGCAATCAATTTGCCAGCTATCAATTTTCCTTTGAGGAAACGACATATTTGCTCTAACGTTCCGTACTTTAACGAGTAATTGAGATGAATAACTGAAATATGATAAAGATAACAAAAGCTAATTTTTGAGATAAAACTTATCATACGCAATCCAATTCTTTCATTTTGAGCCTTCTTATCAAATACAAATCTTATCGATGCAATTAAACTGAAATGACTGACTAAATGATAATCTGAGAAAGCAATATGTTCTCTTAACTGTACCAGGTTAGGGACTAGTAAAATTCAGTATAACAACATATTCAGCCAGTGTAAGTCAATCACACTCCGATAAAATAAGTTTTTTGTTTGGAATTTTTTCGTTCTTTCCAAAACATTTAATTTCTCCTAAATCATTTTCATAAATTGGAATGTAAATTTCTACAGCCTATTTATCTTAAACATTTTACTATTAAAATATCCTTCTAGCATCCGATTATAATTTTCAAATTTCTTAGTTTTATTTTATTTTCTTTTTAATATTTAATATTTTAAATAGATTTATTAAATTTACATTTAAAAACATTTTTTGGTATTAAAGAATCAATTTTTAATAAAACTTTTATTATTAACTAATTTCGTAATTGCCTAATTCGTTTTTCGCGCATATATCGGTTTTGACATTGTAGAAATACAATGGGTGACCCGATTATAGAACGTGTGGCCAAGTTGGTTCAAGGTAGTGGCTACCTCATTAAATTTTAAATTTGACGTTCCACTGACTCTGTAAATGCAGATAATTCCAGCAATTTCACCCGTAGTTCTTAAATTATAGGTTCAGTTTTGTACAGATTTTCGAAAAAGTTATGAGAAAAGTGTTTCTGTCAACAAATGTGTTAGAAAATGTTAGTTTAATTCCCAGCGGCTTCTACATAATTTTTTTAATTATTGAAAAGGATTATTATTTTTCACGCTTACTGATTTTCAAATTTTAAAAATTAATTATTTTTTGCATCGAAACATTTGTTGGATTGAAAAAAATACTCTTATTTTAATAAAATTTTCAACTTAATTTATGATTGAATCTCATTTTAGATTTGGCATTTGAATTTTGTCGTAATTGTTATAATTTAAATTTTAATTTGGATTGTGAATTTATAAATTATGTTTAATTTAAGTAAATATTATATTTTCCAAATAATGTTTATACATATATAAATGTTTATTTATATATAAATCTATATTATTGAGTCTTTTAAAGCTTTTTTTATATAAAAAATTATTATTGTAATATGTACATGTTTCGGACATTCGTTTTCTATCATCAGCAATTATAATGTAATATTTATTATAAAAAAATATTTATTAATGGGAGATAATATCTGCAAATATTCAATTTGTGAGGATTTAGTTGGATATTAATCGCAAATTTTTTTATTTTAATTAAAGACTTTAAAAATTGAAACGACCTTACTTGGCCCATTTTGAATATTAAGTAATGGGTTGTAGTGTCTTATCAATAACACTATGCTGCAAATTAGAATTATGCTGGCCTCTCAGTAACTTGATTTAACAGTCTAAAATATAGACATAACTAAATTTCTTTCTTTTCCTTCTTCAAAACACAAACCATTGGTGTATTCCATTCCACGAGCATCTCTTTATTGTCCCATATTGTTCCAAATTTTGTAAGGCTCCTTCAATATGTCTGTCCAAATGAACCGGTTGGCACCGGGATTTCTGTAATATTGGTTCCCCTGCAGTTTCAACCTGATGTTACACCAACATCGTTTTCCCGATATCCCATTTACCGGCCATGAATATATCTTTTATTTGACACACCCCTATTATCTCCATGACACTTCCATTCACACATACTACTGAAGTTAACAGCTTATTATCTACGGGAATTTGACATTTTTTGGCAATCTTCCTATCTAATACGTTAATGCGGGCCCCGTGTCTAATAAACAGTTTACTTTAAACCCGCCAATTTAGTCGATATACTAGGTCTTCCATTAAAAACTTGATAATCAAACTGCCCCTTGAACTGTATTATTAACTCTACTACATGACGTTCATCATCATGAGCTCAGTTAACATATCCATTGTTCTCTATAGTTGCAATACTTTTACCACTTATAACAATTTTGTTATTATACTTGTGAGGAATATTTTAAATTTGGTATGTTGAAATTGGTTTGTTGAATTTTGTATGTTGAGTTTAGTATTTGGAAATGTGTTTCTCCCATCCAGATGGAAAATTTATATTTTGGATGTTCACGATAGATAATTATTCGAATATAATTTACATTTTAAAGTACAGCATAAGATATTTAAAAACATTAAAAATATTAAATCTTTTCAAATTTTCATATTAACATTTAAATAAAATAAATAGTTTTAACTAAGTTTTGAATTAAATAAATGTTCCTTCTTTCAATAAAATATTTTTTAAATAAAATTAATATGTAAATAAAATTGATACTAAAATTACCAAATTTGAACTGTAAAAATAAAATCTGAAAATAATGAAAAATTTGTTCGAATAATTGTTTATTAACAAACATAAACAAAAAAAATCAATTTAGAATGATCTAAAAATCAATGTCGAATGACCTGAGTTTTGCTGAGAGTTGTCCAAAAGACAATTCTGATTGTATTGAAAATAAAAGTTTGAAAACCAATGTTGGTGTTCTTAATAATACTTATTATTTATATTATAAATTTCACACATAATATTAAAATTATTATAAATACAATTACAGATACTACTATGTTACAGATACAAATGTTTTGTGTTTACTGATAACGACAACTTCACTATTTTTCACCTCCGCTCTGATGTTCTCCATTTTCTCGAGTACTGGTTTAATCGCTTCTGGTGATTTCACCTCCTGCGTCATGATTTGCATCTTCGTTTCGATATTCTCCTCACAATGTGTCAGGAAGTAAGACATAAGTTCTTGCTTGTTCCACTTGTGAAATAATATTTTTTCCACCATCTTTTCCACCTTGTTGAAAAATGCCCGTGCAGTATCCGATCCTTTCCGGTAATTCATCAAATCTTGAAAATCCTGAATTAATGAAGTTGGTTTTTGAAACGCTCTTCTTAGTCACTCCGCGAAATTGACTATCTTCGGATCAACGGCCTCGTATGTGACGAGTAAATCCCTCCCAATAAAGGCCTTGACCATCAATCCTTGGACCGCATCATTGACTTGGCAGATCTCGAAAAAACGTCTGCAGTCGGTGGTGAACTCTTCTAAATCACCGCACCCATCAAAAATTTTTGGTGCCAGGTTATTTACGGCACTTGGCGTGGTCGCATGTAAGTCTAATTAGACATAATAAGAGTTTATTAATTTATTTAAATCTGATACCAAAACAATAGAATATTAAAACAACGTTTTCATATTTGTATTGATATTTCAGGAGCATTTGTAATAATATTTACAATCCTTTATATGTATAAATATAGATATGGATATAAATATATGATTCTCTTATCCTAACACACTGTATATACTACTGATAACAGAGACAGTGCATGAACTCGGTCCTGGTGCAGTTGTGGTGGGGCAGGGTCGTCGTGCCGGGAGGTGATATTATTAACGGGTATCTCTATTATTTTTTTTCGTTATTCTTTTTTCGTTAATAATCAAAGACATAGTGGAACCAGCGATTATGTCAGTGTTTTTCGCACTCCGGACAGCGCCAGTCCTCTATCTCAATCGGATCACTCTAAATATCTTCAGATTATTCCATCAGTCCTTTGATTTTACAACTCCATACTGGATATAACACAGATTCGAGTTTTGGTTCGATGTTGGGCGATGTGCATCACTCAGAATCATTTTTTTCTGGATCGCAATCTGTTGTTTCAAATTATTCTGGAGAGCTCTCTTCAGGTCAAGATCATTATGGTGTACATCATTATTCTGCGCCATACATTTCTTGCATCTGTAACTTCAAGTGAAGAAATCTCTGACAGCCATCATCACATGGCCCCTCCAATAATAACATTGTATAGCGTGAGTCATGGAGAACTTCAGTCCGATTTACATCATTTTTACAATTCTTTTTCTAATCAACATCATTTTGGAGACCTTCATTCTGATGAACATCATTTTAGAGACCTTCATTCTGATCAACATCAATTTAGAGATTTCCCTTATACACATTCTCATTTTGATGGTTCTAATTAATGAGACTTTGAATGTTTTGTAATTTTCATAATAAATTATTGTTAATAAATTATTGTTATTGTTTTAAATTATTGTTACTTTTCTGCGGTGACAAAAATGCAATTCCGCGACTCTGTTGTACATATTCCGCGATTTCTGCAAGAAAACTCAGTAAAAATGTTTTTGATGTGAATTATGAATCTATCTCTATATTTACACATTTGTTAACCTCACTGAAGCTAATGCAAAATATCTGATTATGTAATTAAGAATTATCTATCTGACAGCAGCTTCACATAGATGCTAACTCCGAACGAATCGGAGATTCCTGAACCAAAAAAGGACGAGGAAATCAGCATCAACAGAGAATCAAAAGTGTAGAGAACAGAGTAATAAAAACGCCCATTCTTAAATCGAAAAATAGATCGAAAAAGAAAAGAGGAGGTTAAACTTCTGCCCTGAATGATTTAACTACGACTTACCTCACAAGCAAATCTATGACTTGTTTCACAAGCCATATTCTACTACTAACTTCACAAGCAATTCAACTTGACTTTTTGAACAAGCCATATTCTACGACTACTTCACAAGCAAACTTATTGAGCCACCATCCTCGGTGAAACATTCCCCTAGTGGGTCACCCTTTTCCATAAATACACTTCACTCAACCGCCAATTATTTGTTGATAAATCTGAATCGTCAAACTGTCCAGTCGTCGGACAACCCTCGACCAATTTTGACAGAAATTCTGAAGATGGTAGACACCAAAACAGATTTAATAGTGAAATTGTCATTTCCGATTGAAAATTTATTCGAAAGGTGCGCCAAACTGAGATAACTAAGTCCGCCTTCACAATCTAATTTCTCTATAGCACGATTTTCGATTTTTCCTAATGAATTGATTTTAACGGATTTGAACATTGATATATCAAAACGAAATTTTGACTCTTTCTAGCTATTTATTTCATTTTTAAGCTAACAAAATACATATTTTTCATTCTTTTACAAAGCAATCGCAATGTTTATTCCAGCAAAATTTCGAATTAACACCATCTTCCTTTTTACCGTTTTAAACAAATTTTGGTCCATTTTAACTTTAAATTACCAACATTCTTTAATTTAAAAATAAAAATTACAAATTTTCAAGACAATTTTCCGCTGATAATTTTTTTACAAATTATAATCACATTTTAACACCGAAACTGTTTATCAACACAAAAAAGTTCATTGACACACATAAAAGAATAACTAATTTTTACAACAAACTAGCCTTTTTAATTTTAATTTCAAACACAAAAATCATAATAAATTAAACTTAATTAAAAATACAATCCACATCATTAATGTTTGTCATTTAATTTTCTTTATATTAACTTAACACAAAAAACGTAAAACAACTACAATGCTCAGTGTTAAAGTAATATCTGTATATTGATTGGAACTTCGCCCTTTATGATAATTACAAAAATATTATGTCGAGGAAAGAATAATGCAAATAACGATGTTGCTCAGAATAATCCTCAGTGCTGTTTAACCCTTTCGTTACTAGAAACGTATGTATGCGTTTTTGTATATATGAGACGAGAAACCGAGAAATGTATATTTTTGATTAATATTTTTACAGATGTGGTGCTTCAATAATTGAATGGCAATGAATAAAAAAAAATTTCTAAAAAAAATAAAAAAATATATTTGTTTTAATAATACTATTATGATGTACACAAGTTTGAATAAATAAATCTTATGATCGAACGTATTTTATTTTTCATGTATAAAATTATTTATTTCCTTTAAATTTGTATAATTTCATACAATTCCGATTATATTTCCTCTCAATCGGTCCAATGAGACAATGATTCGACCTCATCCGTTTTCAATTCGATCGATCAAAAACTATTTATGACTAATCAATACACGTTCCGAAACCTGTCGCACGCTACGAGCGGACCGGCGTGTCCTTACTATCTGGGTGCGATTCGGATAACCAGTTGACTTTTAGAGGACGGGTCAATGACTGAGTAGGGCCCTCGACCAGAAGAGACTACGAAAACGAAGCGGTCGGAAGAGGGATCGAACCGAGAGACTGTCCGGACAACAACAGAGTTTTAAAATATTTTTACTAGTCTTTTTAAAATACTGAGAAATCAATTTTAAAAATACTGAGAGTTTATTTTTTTACTGAGCCAAAATAATAGTTGTCATTAATTAATGGGCGTTTGTAAGTAGTTTTATCTGAATATGACTAGTAGGTATTGTATTTAATAATTACTGTTATTTAATATAAAACAGTGCAAATTTGCAGTTTTCTGGTAATAAACATTTAGCTTAAGAATTATTACTGTAAGTAGTAGGTCGACATTTGTATCGATTCACAATTGATGTCAACAGGGATGAATATTAGTAAAAAAACGTAATAAGAACTGGTAATGTCCATAAAAAGTATCTTTAAACTACCTGCTGAATAGAATCTTCTAATATCTATATTATCGTTTTATGTTTTCAGCTTTAGAATTCTTCGTTAACGTTCATATGATTCTTTTGTATTAGTATTTGAAAGTTATATACTCTCACTCTTTACATTTATTTATACCACAATTTAAATTGTCTCTAGAACAATTCTCCAAATATATCGGGTTGTCCGAAAAGTAATGCGCATTTTGCACATGGGTAACTTAATCGGACATTATCAACTATGTAATTTAATTGAAAATCTACAATTTTTATATTAAGTAAGTGTAAATATACAAATTTATTGCTTTTTTGAAAAAAATATTAAAGTAATGGAAAAGCTGAAAATACCATTGATGTTTCGTACTTCATAACAGCTCAAATTTCTGCCATTTTCAATTTTTCAAATACTGATAAATGGAACAAGTTACCAAAAAGTTTGATTAATTTTTATTGATGTGTTCAATAATCAAGATATGCAACAATCAAATGACAAACAACTGATCCACAAAATGTCATTGTCAAATTATAATTATTTGAATTTATTGTAATCGTGTCTACAAATTTCATGCTTGACAAACTAATATTATTTTGTTTGGTTCATTTTGTTTTCTTGAATTTTCAGATCGAATTTCGCCTTTTTCGAAGGGTTCGGTCCATGGAAATGACAAACAACATCAGAATGGTGAACATCCAAGATCATGTCAAAAATTCTTTATGAAAGTATCAAAGAGAAATAATTTATTGACTTTTTGTTTTAATGCTCGGAAATGGAAAAATTTAAATTATGAGATAATAAAACTCTTATTTCAAACAGTTAAAATGATATAAATAATGACAGTGGTTAAAATGAAAAAGATTTATTATCAATTTTGTTGATAAAAGTTATTTAATATTTGTTTAAAACATTAAACAATCTAATTATTCATTTTTTTATTTGTTTTAAACATTAAACAATTTAAATATTCATTTTCTGTTTAATTTAAAATTTGAAGAATTGTATAATTTTGAGTCTAATTTTTTAATATATTAATATTTATTATTAATAATTAATATAAATATTATTTGATAATTTATAACAATATTTCTCGTTTGTCTGGAAAGAACATATATTATTTTTAGTGTCATTTTTTTCGAGTTGTCTCATTGAGAAAAGATCTTTTTGATCGCTTTTGTTATTTGTTTAAATCGAGTTTATTTACTTTAGAATTAGATTGATTTAGTGTATTCGATGTATTGACAATATTATACACATTTAATGTAGATCCCCTAAAACTTAGCTTTATGTATAAAAGTGTGATAGGGGAAACGTAAAACTAACTACATATGGCAATATTTGTTTCCATCGCTTCTTTATTTAAATCGAGCTCCGACGTATGTGCCCGAGATTGATCAATATGAAGGGACCAATTTTCCTCCACGACAGCGCCCGGTACACATCGCAAAACCGATCCTAAAAAGCTAGATGAATTAGGCTACGAAACTCTGCCTCATTCACTCTACTCACCGGACCTCTCGCCCATCAACTAGTACATTTGAAATATTAGGTTGTTGCAAAAGGAATGCAGGTTTTTGATTTTTTTGTATTTACCACAATGTTATACGACTAAAGCATGTATGATGTTATGAGACATTCGAAAGCTTTATTTATACTCTTTCAGATATAATTGTCTAAAACTTATTATAATGTTTTTTTGTTAATAATTTCGATTTTAATTACAGATTACAAAACGTGTTTGAGGAATATTTTAATTTGTTTGAATGTGTAAATGTATGGATGTGGTATGTTGATTTAAGTATGTTGAATTTAGAATGGTGATTCTCCCACCCAGATGGAAATTGATATTTTTTATTTAAATTTAAAGTGATTGACTATTCGAACATAATTAAAATTAAGTTTAATATTTTTTAGTAAAATTTAAATTAAATGCATTTTTAATAATTTGATGATATTTTTATTATTTTAAGATTTATTAGAAAATGGTAAAAAATTATTATTTTTTTTAATTAATATTTTTAGAGGCTAAATATTTTAAAAAATAATTTAGAAAAATTGTTCGAATAATCATGATTAAAAATAGAAATAAGAAAACCAATTAGAACGATGACAAACGATGATAGACCTTCTGAGAGTTGTAATGACTCTAAATGTGATTGTAATAAACATTCAAACGAGACCTGTTTTAATGTTCTTAATAACGTGAATTTTGCAACATTTACTTCTCCGAGTTCAAGCTAGGGCGTAATACAGCTGAAACCGCTCGAAAAATCAACGAAGTTTGAGACAAGGGGAGTTTTAACGAAGGTATGGTGCAGTGCTGGTATCAAAAGTTTCGCTGTGGCAATTCTAGCCTGGATGATAAGCCTCATGGCAGCCGTCCATCGACGATTGACAACGACAAATTGAAGGAGCTGGTGGATACGGATCCTCGCACAACTGTTCGAACAGTCACAGAAGAACCTAACATTAATCCCTCAACCGTCACTCGGCACTTAAGCAAATTAGAAAGTCGAAAAGGCTCGATAAATTGAAGGAAATTGAACGAAAGTAAAAAAAAATCGTCGTTTTCAGGTGTCTTCCGCGCTTCTTCTGCGAAACAAGAAAACCCCGTTTCTCGATCGGATTGTGACATGTGATGCGAAAAGGATTTTCTACGACAATCGGCGACGTTCGGCACAATAGTTGGACCGCGATGAGGCTCCTCACCACTTTTCGAAGCCGAAACTCTACCAAAAGAAGGTTATAGTGACTGTTTGGTGATCTATAGGCGGTGTCATCCATNNATATGGGTGAAATGATTACCGTAGAGAAGTACTGCCTACAAATTGACAAAATTGATCATGAGCTCCGACTATGTGCCCGAAATTGGTCAATATGAAGGGACCAATTCTCCTCCACGATATCGCCCGGCCACACATCGCAAAACCGACCCTACAAAAGCTAGATGAATTGGGCTACAAAACTCTGCCTCATCCACTCTACTCACTGGACCTCTTGCCCATCGACTACAATTTTTTCAAGCATCTGGAATGTTTCCTCCAGGAAAAATGCTTCAAAAACTAAGTCGACGCCAAAAACGCTTTTAATGCTTTCATCGCATGTAGAACTCAAAGTCCTACGCTAATGGCATCAAAATACGTGTTTCTCGTTGGCAAAAATGTATTGATTCTGTTGATTTTTATTTCGATTAATAAAGTTTATTCTGTGCTGAGTTACATTTATTTAAAGTTTAGGTTCAAAAACCTGCATTGCTTTTGCAAAAACCTAATAGAATAGCATCTGAATCAGCTTATTTTGTAGAATGAGTTAAGAACTATAACTTTTCAAAGTTTATTTACATTTTTTTTGTAAAAGGTCAAGTATAGGAACAAGTGTTGTTCATATGATTGACAAACAGATTTTTTGATTTGGTAAAAAGTTCTTAAACATATGTTGAGTCATTCGAATTTAACATTCAAAAAATCAAAAATTCGAAAAAAATCAATTACGTATATTCATTTTTCAAAAAATTACAATTTTATATTATTAAGAACACCAATTTGATTTTTTATATTTTTATTTAAACAACAATTTTGATTGTTCTCAAGACAATCTTTGTCAAAACTTTTGTACATTTGCATTCAAAGCGAAATTGATTAATAGTTTAATTCTCATTACTTTTTTAGAAAATGGGGAAATAAATATTTAAATAAAATATTCACTCAAAACTTATTGGAAAATAATTAAAATGCTAATTAATTATTTAAAAAATATTTATATGATTTATTTATTAAATATTATAAAAATTAATTAACTTATTTAAAATTTTAAAATTATATGAAATTAAAAATAAATTTAAACATTATATATTTTTAAATAATAAGAATTCAAATATTAATCATCCATCTGGGTAGGAGAGACACATTTCTAAATCAACACACAAAATTCAAACACAAAACATTCAAATATTCCTCACATATATTTCCCAAATTTGTAAATTAATTCGCTAAATTAATGCATTAAAATAAATTGGTGAAATCGAAAATTGTATTTTTCGGAAAATGAATATACTTGATAGAATTTTTAATTTTTTGAATCTTGATATCGAACGAGTCATATTGTTGCGTGTTGGTCCGGGAAGATTTTTCCTCAAGTAAAAACGATGATGAGAAATTTTCGGATTTGGACTGCAATTGTTCGTCGTTTGGTGAATGTGAGATCGAGTTCGTTCAGAATTCGTCAACAGAACGTGAAGGAGCAGGAGAATATCATTTGTATAAAGTTGGGGCGATTCAGAGGTATTCGTAATCGCTGATGAGAGTGTCGAAACCGAATTCCGTTGTGTTCGGTTGGTTCGACTTTCCAATTATTTGGGTCGCGTTAATTGCGTTTCTTTCTCTTAAAATTAATCACTTTGTGTTCCGGATCGATTAGTGTCGATTGGGATATTCTGGAGGCGACGATGTTCACTTTCCTTGAGAATTTCCGACAGATTGGGCGCAGTTGACGGTTCAGTCGACCGATGGTCGATGTTGAATTTTCGAGCCGACTAACTGCGATGCAGCGTTCTGTTTTTTTGTGAAGAACAAAAGAATTTTTTGTAAGACATTCACCGCGATAATTTCCCTACAACCCGGGGACCCCAAACAAACACCACTGTGCAGCAGGCGCACTGCGCTCGTTCTGTCATCAGAAATATTTTTATTTTTTATTTGTTTTTAATACTTTATACCGGAATCTTAAGATAAAAATTTGAACACATCATAAAAAGAATACCATCTAATCAAAAATACGGTCGTACGGAAAAAAAAGAACAAAATATCAATGGAATTAAGTAAGGACATTTATCATTGGTTACATTATAAAGATAAAATCTCTTCTGATTCCAAGGATGAGTTTCTATTTTACAGAAGAGCTTTGATTTACACTACAAGCGGCATTTTTGTGAATCATTATTAATAAGACGCTACAAACCATTAATAAACATTTAAAATGGACAAAGAAAAGCCGTCTATAATCTTAAAATCTTTAATTAAAATTTTTTGAAAATTTTTCATTACATATGTATATATTTAATATTTTATCTTGAATCGTTGGATTTCTGTTGGAGTTCTGTCGACTGCAAAGGCTTTTCGCACTCCATTTCTTTCATCTAAGAATTTTTCGGAACTTTCTCAGATTAAAATAGTTATCATTGTCGAGCAACAAAATCTGTCTCAAGAACCAAATATCTGGTAGCCCATACAAACCAAAGTAACTTAGTATATATTTTTATTGATATTACACTTCTTCGGAAAACATTAATTTTTTTTGAGATCGTGGTAAACGAGTTCTTTTTCTCTTTCTGTTTTGTTAAGTTCTTTTTTTAATAGGTTATAACATATATATTTCAAAACTAAATAGATATTTTTATTTATTTTATTTAAAGGAAGTTTGACGTACATTATTTACCTTCCAAATCTCACCCAACTTTTACCAATAATCCAAGGTGAAAGACAAAAATATAATCAGAAGGTCGATGAGAAGTCGAAAATTCCTTGGAAAACAATTTCTACACTTATTAGTAAATATATTTTCTTTCCATTTCTTAAAACAAATTAATTTTTCAGAGACAAAAAAACTGCGGTAAAAAGATATCAGAATTTTATTCTAGAAATAAATTGCTTTGGGGTAATAACTCCAGAAAGTTATTACGTATTACAAAGACGTCTTCTTTTGGTAAATGGCTAAATAAAGAATATTGATTAGTTATTAAATATATAATTTTATAATATTTATATTAATTATATTTTTGTAATTTGTCGGACAGACTGCCATTAGCTTTATTGATAATTCCTTTCCATAAAAAACATAATCTGTCGATATAAGAAATATAAATAATGAAAATTGTTTTTAAAAATGTTTTAATATTTAGTTGTAGATTTTGTTAAAATATAATTATTTATTTATTTGACAGCGCGAACAGTTGCTGTTCAAAAATAAAATTACTTGAATTCCAATTAGAAAAAAGACAATTGATATCTTAAAAAAACTAATTTTTAATTAAAATTAATCATTTTTTAAATCGATTCTTTTCATAATTTCTTAAAATCCACACAAAAAATATTTATAAATATAAAAAATGAAAATTTTAGTTGTGACCCTTAAAAAACGAATTATCCAAATGAATGAAAAAAATATTTGTAGCAATCTTCGCTGTGGGGCAAAAAATAATAGAAATGTAGTTGAAATTTTAAAAAAAATATATAAAGGCAGTTGAAGCCAAGAGAGATTAACTTAATGCAAATTATAACCTACGGTTTATATAGTTCGTCAACAAAAGAATAATACCAATCTCTGGAAAAAAATAATAAACATGAAAACATTCGAGCTGTGAGAAATATTTTTGAAAGATGTTTATTTTGTGTTGTTTTAGGATTGTGTTTCACCCACCCAGATCGAAGATTGATATTTTAAATGTTTAAACCATCGGAATATTCAGGCAATTTAAAAATGTAAATAACAACTTGAAAGTTTAATTAATATATCCTAATCATAAATAATATTTTTAAAAGTAATATAAAATTATTTGGTAATTGAAATTGTAAATTAAATTTTAAAATTTGTTTGAAGAAATAGAGGTTTAGAAACATAATTAAAATTTATATATCGGGAACTATGACTAGGTATGAAAGTTTTCTGACGAATTGTCCTGGTAGCAATTCGAGTTGTGATATCGAAAAATGTACTGAAAATTAAATAAGTGTTTTTAATACAAACTAAAAAAGTAGCTTGGAGAAATTTTATAAATAGGGAAAATATGAAAAATGTATTACGAAAACCATTAAGTTACTCTGTGAGGAATATTTGGTGTGTTGATGTTTTTGTGTAGTGTTTGCATGTTTAAATGTTGTGTGTTGATTTGGGATTGTGTCTCTCCTAATTAGATGATTAATATTTTAATTCTTATAATTTGAAACTAATTTATTTAAATTTAGATTTAATATTCAAATTTTTAATTGTTATTATTGCAACTTTTAAATAATTTTATTTATTTTATTTTTGTAAATTTTTAAATAATTAAAATCCAATTAATGTTTAAAAATGATTATAAAAAGTAATTTTCTTTTAGCCAATAAAATTTAAATTAAATAATTTAAATAAAAAGATTTTCTTCAAGTTAGTTCAGATTGTTATGAGGAATATTAAACATTGAGTGATGGATTTAAGTGCGAGCGATAATAGTGATTGTCTTAGAGATGATCAAAATTGTGAATGTAATAAATGTTCTATTAACACACTAAATACGTTGAATTTAAATCATATCATTTAACCTTCCAAGATATTCCATACAATCAGCCACACAATTAATCCTCTGGCAAACATTAAATTTTAAAAAACGATAGAAGGATATTATTGAAAAAGAAATTACAAATAGATATAACATCGTTCAGTAAAACTTTGAGTGATGCTTGAAAAAAATTTTAAAATAGCACTCATACTTTTGTTTTTCCTTATTATTTAATTATAATTATTATTATTAACTATTATTCTAATGGAAAAATAAATAATTTATTTTTACTAAAAAAAATAATTCAATTTATAACCAAAGTAAAAATTATTTGTAGAAAAAATATTTTGTTTTTTTTATTTAATTTATACATCAATGAAAATAATTTTTCGTAATATTATGTTTCGATAAAAAGTAATATTTTATTTTATTTATTTTTGTTTTTTTTCGTTACTAATATAAATTTCAAATTAAAGTTAATTAATTATTTTTAATTAAATGGGAAATAATTTCCTCTTCAGGTATTTCTATTCAGTCAATTAGTTTATATATTTCCCGAGAGTTTTACAAATGATTTTTTCATTCTTTTTTCATGGTTAATTGGAAAATTTACAATAAAAACAGATACTATACAAAATTAGCGATGCTATTTTTTATTTCATTTTATATTTATATTTATATTTATATTTATATTTATATTTATATTTATATTTATATCTATATTTATATTTATATCTATATCTATATTTATATTTATATTTTAATATTTTGAGTTTATTTTTGTATTATTATCAATCTATGCATTATTAAGAATTATCTTGTTTAAATGATGTTTATAATGTACAGATGTCTCACCAAGCCAGATGGAATATCAAATTCCTGGCTACAACCTATCAAAGGAATCTTCAATTCCGTGGCCAAAAGAGCCATTTCTTGATTAATTGAATTGGATACCAAATACGCTGGACTGTGTTGATATATTTTGAGAAACTTTTCAATTTTATTCATTATATACCACGTTCCTCCGACTGGATTATATCCGTTTCCGTAATCAAGTTTTATTCTCGTCATGTGAATGTTTATTATCATATTGTTTAAAGCTGAAAAATTTCGAAAGTATTCCTCTTGCAGGCCCATCCATTCCTTCTCTTCATTGGCGGCCGTCCTCGAGTCGCGAATGATCAAAACGACATGAACCAAAACCGTATTTCTTTTCGTCAGTAATTCATGTAAATTATGTAGTTGGAATAGAAAAAAAATAATAATTAATATAAAATGGATCTTCATTGTATAAATGGAATTTACATTTAAATTTTATTATATAAATTAAAAAAATAATTATGAAGCTGACCAATAAAAGTAGACCAATTAGAATCTCAATTACATCTCATAAATTAAACGAGATTTAAACAAATAATTCAATATATACATATAGCAGATTAAAATTTTAAATTATATTTATATACTAGAGAAAATAATTATTAATAAAAGAAATTTAATAAAATACCTTTTTAAAGCAGCACGTCCCGGGAAATAATCATTACTTTTGTCTGAACAACAGTTTCCTGAAAATCAATATAAAACTAAGGTTTATTTTTATTTATATTTTTATTATTACTATTACTTCTATCATTAAGCTACCTTTAAATATCAATAAACTAGTAATTTTATGCGTCTTCTAGTTATTTATTAACAGAGCAGGATTTATTTTACATTCAACTCATAGAATATGCAGTTTTGAAGTTATAAATATCTGTCTTCTAATGGCCTTGGTGGTCACAGAATCTTTAAAAATGGTAGTTCCAGATCACCGGAACTGCATGACTGGCCAACCGCTCTCCAAATAAAGCTACAAATGCGCGTCTCATTAGTTGAAAATCTTTAAAGTTTGACATTATGTTACTGAGTTACGTATAATAATCACTTAGTTTTACTATATATTTTGATGTACAAAATTCCGGTTAATTAGTTACATTTATATCGGAAATAGATGTATTAAACAGTTCGATACAGAAATATTTAAATTTGGATCCAGAACCATATCACGAAACCTGTGGGTCACATTTAATCAGAGCATCAATAAGTAATACTGATTTTGTTTTTGGCTTTGCAATTCTTTCTTTTCTTTACTGTTATTTAATAGTCCTTATGAGGGGTTAGTTTAAATTTTTATCTCGCTTGAATAGTTTATTATTTTTTTGGATTAAAGGGTAAAATATTTTTGTGTTAATATGCTTATTCAATATTTTAAAATTAAAAATGATATAATAAAAGGAAATCATAAAAAATAAAATATTTATTTAAAAATAAAAAATTTCTTTTATTGTATCTATTAAATATCTTAAAATTAAAAATGTCAAGAAAACAAAAATAATAAATATTTATTTATAAATAAAAATATTTTTAATAAGCAATTTTAAAAATTGATTTTGAAAATAAAGTTTAAATAATTTTTTAAATAAATTTTCGAAATAAATTTTCAGGATTTTAAAAATTAAATCGAAAAGAATTTAATGGATTAATTTGGGTCGAGATAATTAAATTAAATTAACAGGAAAATTTGTTTTAAAGATGTGAATTGTTATAGAAATAAATTTTGGTGTTTAAAAAAATGAATTTTGATATAGAGGTTCTGGTAGAGTGTACAAATTCAGACGAATTTATACCAATTTTCGTCACAAAAACTCACAGAACCAGCAAGGAGACAATTCTCACAGTCAACCTTCAATCATCCATCACTAAATCAACAGACCTCAGATAGAAACAATCCGGAGACATCCAAAATTCCGGTCAAACCCACGTCAACAAATTAGGTCAACAAATTCCCACCAGAAAATATTCAATTCAATGGGACCAAGGTCCAAAAATAATTAAAGTTTTTCTCTTTTTTTAATTAATTAATATTATAATTTATAATTATAATCATTTTTATTTTTTTGGTTTTTAGATCCGGGGAGTTATTTCTTTTGTCCGCCTCTGTGCCGGTGCAATGAATAGGCCCGAGGCCGAGCCAAATGAAAGACTCTCTGATCCTAGCACAATTATAATTCAAATTCAAATTTCTTTAAATATATTTAAAATAAAACTGATAAACCGTTATAGATTTAGGTATCATTATAATTATCGCTATCTTGATAATAATATGAATTTGATTTGTTTGTTGCCATTATGCATTTATGATATGTTTATGCCGAAGAGTGTCTCAAATTAACAGAAATTTTTCGACAATATTATTTCTGGTCTGGTTTATACGATATTTTGGATATTCAAAAATTTTTTCTGCAGTTTCCTGATTCATTCCTACTAATACAAACACCACTGCCGTGCCACAGTTCCTACAATTTTACTGAAATATTTTAAATATACGAGATACCTCGTAACCAATAATCTCGTCAGGTTTTTGGTCTTCTGAGCTCATTACTACTCCTACCGCGTCTAATTTTTTCTTGTTCAATGTTAATTTGTTATTATTAACTTTTTTCAATTTGCATTTATTAATATCAGTTGTATTATTATGTTAAATGTATTTATATTTCAATACTTATAACTCTTAGAATTCCAGATTTACATTAATACCGTCTTTTAAATTATTCCGATGATTATTTAATAAACGTGGATACTTTCCATCTCTGATCATTTTGCACCTACTCTACTCAGTAAAATTTTTGTAAAAAATGTAAATATATTTTAAAGTTTAAATTTCGTAAATTTTCAAAATTTAATTGAAAAACTTTAATGCTCTACTCAGTAAAGTAAAAATGAAAAAATATTCTACCACTTTTGCATGCGTTATATATTAACAAGAATAGGAGAGATTATTTTTTGCGTTTTTTAGATATATTTTTAATGGAGTATCTTCATCAGCGAAACACGAGAAATATCAACCATAGAGACTTAACAATAAAATGAACTTTAAAAAGAATACCGTAGGCAATGATTTCTATTTCAAGTATTTCTACCAGGATATTTCGATAGCTATATGGTCATAATTTTCAAGGCTTTGTAAGAAAAATAAAGTAAACATATTTTTAAGAATAAGTATAATTTGTCCATCACAATCACAAGATACTCTTTTGTATTTCGCTCAAAGAACTTGACTTTTGAGTTACCGCATACGAATATGGTTAACAACATTCTTTGCTCTAAAGGCGACATTGTTTTTTAGTTTTATTTTCGCCCTCTTTATTCAATTAAAAAGGTAATTAAAATTCATTTATATATATTATATATGTCTAGTCAATAATAAAATTATTAAAACTATTTTCTTAATTTTTTAAAAATCTATTTCTACGTTTTTCCAAAATCTTCAGACAAAATTAATAACAATTGTGTTGTCTGTGATGGTTATGAAATAAACTAAAGCAACAATAATAACATGAAATAAAAGTGACCTCCTCTGCTTCTACTGCCTTAAATTTCTAAGAAAAGTTATTTATCATATTTCATAAAGCATTCGTACTGATGAAATTCCAGGCTGATGAACGCTCATCTTAACAATAATATATTTCGGTCTTTGGTTGTTGTTTGATCATTTGCTGAATATTGGTAAATAAATTTTTATTAACAGGGTTGATCTTTCATGAAATATGTTTCTTCAAACCTCTTTATTTGGAGGTTGTGAATAATTTACAAAGAAATTGCACAATTTCTCACAAGCCATGTTCCAATTCTTGTGCCTGAATAACAATGTTTCACAAATTTCGTTTCATATTTAAAACTAAAATAAATAAAATTTGTTTACAAAACCGTTTTAAACATATACACATAAGTTTTCAGTTTATTAATAAGCACCTTGTTTTAGATATTTATTTTAATCTCTAAAAAGCACGAAAATGTTTAATGTTACCACACAGTATTTTTATATCGGTTATTCAATCCAGAATTTCTTATAAATCTTGCTACCATCATTCAGTCGTCTGTGTTCCTGCACCCACTTAAAGAGATGACGCGAGGGTTATTCAATGTATATCCCATTACACTCATAACAAGAACATGGAATAGGAACAATATTAGTGTTAGTTACGTTTATGCCATTGTCGTTATCAGAAATTTCACAATTCATATTTAACAGGAAAATTTATTAATAAAAATAATACACATATTTAATTTCTCATTAATTTAATCATTTCACCATAATTCATTTATTAAATTTTCTTTCAATTTAATTTGTTAAATTTAACTTTAAGTTATGAAATTTATTTTTAAATTATAGTTAAAATTTTATAAAACTATTAAATTTACCACAAGCATTTATTTTAAAAAATTATTTTGGATATTTTTTCAATTATTATATTAATTATTTTACTAGTTATTTCACAAGAAACTGTTAAGAATCACCATACTTTTTTAAAGGTTCAGGTGCATTATTTATGTAAACTTTATCTTTTGCATTTGTTGTAGATAGAAACAGAGATTTAAATAGTAAACGCTTTATTGCTTCATAGACATTTTGAGGAGAAGAAAAACATAGCATTAGTTTTCTTTCTGTATATCTTAGTTTCAAAATAACTATATTTCATCTTAATTGTAAAATATAAAAATGTAAACAACAATTCCTATCGCATTCAATCACGAAAATAATATATGGATATAATGAATTCATGTAATGATAATATGTAATAATATTTTTCGAAGATAAGAAAAATATCATCAACATATCGTTTATAAACTAAAAACTAAATTTCTGAAAACAAGTATATTTTATATTGATTTTTTGAAAATATTAAAAGCTAACGTTGGATCTAAAGGACAACCCATAGCGCAAGTATCGATTTTTTCGTACTTGTTTCTTTACTTTTTTACATCATACATATATGGTAACATTTCTTGTAAATCTGATTGTTCGATCAATTTTAGAGGGGGTAATAAAAATTTTGTGGCGGCACGAACCTCTCAAAAAGTAAATAAATCTCTGGCAGATAATCTTTCAAATCAATTGAAATTATGCCAAGAAATCATCTGCCATCAATTCTCGGGACAATTGGAATGCATGAAGTCGATCGGATAAGAAGGTTGTCAGCACATTACTTTCACTTTTACTCCTCCAAACTCTTTGATTATACTTGACTCAAACGGATTATATATGAAGTATTCGTAAAAGAAAACGAATTTTCTTAATTAAAAAACGTGTCTAACTTCCGAGACGATTTCAAAAATATTTCTACTGGGTAGAAATGCAATCTCTCTGAAAACCAATAACCTATTGGTAACATACAACCTATGAAATGTAAAAATCATAAAACAAAAAAACAATGGCTTCGCTCTTTTCGTCGGGTACTATTGTAATATCTCACTTCACTTAGCTTAATTGCCATGTACCAGTACCACCTTAGAGAGCAATACTCTAACCTGCCACATCCAGATGGTTGGCACAGACTAATTGATATTTAAATATATATAAACTTAATAATTAATATAATTATAATTGATATTAAATGTGAGAATAAATAATAATTGGAATCATATTTAATTAATTTTCAAAAAATTAATAGATATTCGAATGATAATAAATTATTAATAATAACATTCTTCTAACAGAAAGTAAGACCAATCTTCATTTTGTCAAACCTATACTAAACATTTTGTATTTGCTGAAATGAAAACATTCTGAGGTTGTTAAGTCTGTCGAACAAAGTGTTTGATGAAAACGAATATAAATAAAATATATTATAGATTCGTAAGAGTCGTTTTCTACCTCGTATTTCTTTATAGTTTGTTGTAACAGTCTAATTGGTATTATTTCTAATGTTACGTCGGAATTTTCTTTTTTACTTCCATGTTTGATACTAAAACAGCAATTAAAAGAAATATGATGCTCTAACTCGGAATATTTAAATTGGATTATTTATATTTATTTAAATATTTACAAGACATGCTAATTTTTATCTCCATATTTTCAAGTATATTTTAGGAAATGATGTTTATTATGATTTCAATATTATTAATACGAGTCTTCTTTAAACATGTAATAGATTTTCTTTAAGATAACCAACAAATTTAGGTTTGAAAACTTAAAGCTGCCACACGGCATTTGTTTGGTTATAAATAAATCGGGGCAATCTGCAGTTTGAAGGCCGCCTAATTAATAACATCGACATCTGTTTGACATTACATCTTTCGGCTTCTTCATGCTGGTGTTTGTCTATAAAACATTCCAGGATGGGCTGTGTTTATCTTCATCTCGGCTTTTTTATCTTAATGCACTTCTTTTTGCTGTACATCTATTTCCTTCTTATAATATAATGAAGGAATTGATTCAATACTATTGTGCTTTCCTTCCTTTGAATAAAAAAACTTTTTAAATAAAGTTCATTCAGTTAGCTTTAGAGAAAAAAAGTAAGCTTCTTTTTACTTATAAAA
>MQRK01133607.1:0-11812 GCA_001938485.1 Girardia tigrina | reverse complement strand
AGTTATAAATGTATGAAACCCGTAAGCCAAAAAAGTGACAATGAGATAGAGGGCAGTACAAAGGGTAAAATGTATTGTGACTATCAATTAGTATGGGTGAAACCAATGGGAAGCACAAGATGCACGCAACAATGGTTAAAGGGTCAAGTATTAAAAAAATTATCATACTGTAAATATTTAGTGGATTGTAATGGGTCGAGGTTCCCTCGGCATGTTTCTGATTTACGGCCGAGAAGAGTCGAATGCGAGAACGTGAAGAACACAGCTTTGTCTTGGGACACAGAGTCAGAAGTCGATGAACCAGCGACTACCCATATGAAGCGTGTGCGAAGAAGGCCTAAATACTTGGATGACTACGTCGTAGATGGAGATTCGGGTACGGACGAATCTGGTGGGGATGTGCGATGAGATGATAATCGAAAATAATAATCTCGTTAATTCGATTTTTATATTTTGTTTAAATATTCCGGACATTGTGAAAAACGTGTTTTTTAGATTTAATACAATTTAGGAACGTGTTATTCATTCTCATTCTCTACAACATTTAAATATAGATAAATCAAAATTTATAATACTTATATATGTTGAATAACTTTGTTACTGTTCATTTTAAGGCATATGTTTACTTAAAAAAAGTTGTTTAAAATTGAATTATCTATAAAATGAGTCATTATTTAACTTGTTGTTCCAACAATTTTTGAAAAATTTTGTTACGTATTTTGTTATTCACTAATGAAAGATTTTTTAAATACTTAATCGAAAGTTATTGTTTAAATTTATTACAATTGTGAAGGACGGACCCATTCTTTAAATTTTTGAATAATTAATTTTTGTAAATAATCTCTAAAAAAAGAAAAAAAACATTTAAAATCAAGTTATAAAACAGTTATAACAAATATCTTAATTAATTTAAAAGAGTTATTTTTAAAAATAATTGAATTTTAATTATTTTACATTTATTTTAAAAAATTATTTCTAAGAATAACTTTATGAAATTTTTGTTGTCAAAGATGTAACAAAAAAAGATAATTTAGATTTAAAAACCAGTTAGAAATTCTGCAAATTAAAATTCGATAAGTAATTAATAAAATATATAATATATATAAAAACTGCTATTAAAAATTTTATAATTAATGAATCACTGTTAAATAATAATAAATTTATTATTAAATAATATTAATACTGTTAAATAATAATAAATTTAAATATTGATAATAAATAATACGTTAAACTCTTTTATTTGGTTAGAATATATTTTGATTTTATACTGATTTTAAACTAAATTTTATCAAATAATATAATAATCTATAAAATTAATGAAAAAAATTTAATTTCTAAAATCGTATTTTAATAAATAGCTTATCAGTATTTATAATTCCATATTTTTATGTATAAGAAATTTGGTCGAAAGAAAACAAAAAGTTCCTCAAGAAAAATTGTTTAAATAATTGTTATTTGTGTTATTAATAAATTTTTGGTGTTAATGAATTCTAATATTGATCAAGAACCCAACAATAATTATGGCAAAATTGGTATGGTCATGCGAGTTTTCTAAGTAAAAATGATGTAAATGAAGGTAAATATGGTGAAAGTTGTTATGATATAGAAAATTAAAAAATAATAATATAATTGACTGAAACAAAGTAGCTAAATGCGGATGACCAGGTCATTGATAACATTAACAGAAGTTAATCAAAAATTAATTATTATGTTCGAAAGTTCATATTCTTATATACAATTTTTGATAAAGTAAATTGATTTTGAACGAGCAAGTTTTTCTAAAACCCGAAGAAAGGTTTCAAAAAAAATTTCAATTTTAACAGAATATAATGCGATATTTTTAGTTAATAATTATTTAAAGGAAGTAAAATGAATGATAAAAGATTTATCTGTTCTCAATTCGTTTGGATAATCTGAAATACAGTTAATATTGAGACTTTCCCCTTTTTTGAAACTTTTGTTTTTTTTAAAAATCTTTTAAAATTCTATTTGAGCCACAAAAAAGATAACAATAAACAGGATAAAGAATAAAGGATAACAGTAATAATGAATAATCATAAATTATAATAATAAATTATAATAAATAATAATACATTGTAATAATAACTAATAAATAATTAATAATTATGATAAATAAATTAATAAATTTTTAAGCCTTTAACGGCCTTTTCCAACCAACACAGGCGTGCCTCCTTAATGAACGGGCCCCTGCAAGGGAGGAAAAAATCGTTGAAAAGGAAATTAATTAATAATAATAATTTTAATAATAATACTAATTGTTTCTATATTAATTTTAATACAATAGTAATAATAATAAAATAATAATAATAGTAGTAATAATATTTCATCAACCAATATACTTTTAATAATCATAATAATTTTAAATAATAATAATAATAATAAACAATAATAACAATCATAATAGTAATCTTTATGAAACAATAAATAATACTAAAATGATACATGTTATATAATAATACCTTTTTACTCCCTAGTAATCACCCTAAGTCTCTGAGCACTGATCTCAAACAAAAGGGAAGTTAGTAAGGGTTTAACCAACATATTTTGTTTTAATTTAATATATATTTTATAATTTCTTTTCAGGAAGGTTAAGTATTAATTTTGTAAAAATAATTTTGTATATTTTATTTCAGGACCCTAACATATCTTCCCCTAATGGAAAGATATTGTCCCCAATATCTATAAAAAATAACAATAAGTTAAACAATAATTTTATTAAATTATAATTTCAGTTGAATAGTTGTTCAGTATTCCTTTCAGATCATATCTTCCAAATCAAAACGTGTCCATTTTCCGATACATATTGAATTTCGGAGACGGCGCCCTAAATGTTTCTCCGTGGACCTGCGATTCCGGTAGGATATTGTTTCTTGGATTAGGTGGAATATCAAAGTGTTTTAAATTTTGTATTGATAGATTCTTGTTTCTTGACTTTGGTGGTATCTCAAAATGTTCCATATTCTGAATTAGTAATTTAGTTTTAACTTTTTTTAATTTTTTATTTCCTTCACGGTTTTCTAGATCATTTGAGGTTGATGGCAACAAATCTACAATGAAATCCTCTTGTACTACTTATTGTGCCAAAACCGAACTTTCAGCAGCATCCAAATCCGTTGTCTCCATTTGCCAAGCTATTATTGCGTTTTCCATTGATGTTTGGCATAAAGCTGTTGATGGATCGGATTTTAATTTCTTCGGTTGGGAATTTTCATAGGTTTCAGCGATGTTCGGAATTTTCCATCTCAAGACTTCATGGTTAAAATAAATATCTTCAATGTATGAATCTTCGATTTTTCGATACAGATTCATAATTGCTTTTGTGTCCTCAAATGAATTATGTTGTCCTGGTTGTTGGATTTCTATTTTCAAAATTGAAGCCGCCAAAGTTTGAAGTTTATAGAATTGTCCACCGCTTTTTGGATAGAAATTGAATTTTTTTATGAAATGCTTTCGCACCGACCAGATCACGAATGCCCAACAGTGATTGTTTGTCAATGTACAAGTGATTCAATTCCGTTTGGAGGTCGTGAACTACCAAAATTTTCCCACTGTACAAAGATCGAATTTTCTTCAAGGCCTCATATTCGTCCATTCGGTTTCGCAAATGAATTTCTTTCGACCCATTGACATGAACTGTTAACTTTATTATTCGATGTCTCGGAGTAATTATGGTATCCAGAACAGTTTTTCCATATCTATTTAGAATCGAAATTGACAAGGGAGCCCTGAATCCATCTGCCATTTGGCAGACGAAATCTCCGTCCATAAAGAGAAGATAATAGCGGCAGCTCCTGCAATTTTTCAGAGACTGATGAACATGGTTTTGGGCGATATGTTATGGAAGGAAGCGTTAGTCAATTTAGATTATATTCTAGTATTTTCAAAGACCATGGACGAACATATTTTGAAACTAAATAAATTGCTAGATAAAATTAAATGTGCGGGTCTTAAAATAAATCCAGAAAAATGTCAATTGTTGAAAAGTAAAACGAAATTTTTAGGTCACATAATTGATGAACAGGGAGTTAGAACCGATCCAGATAAATTAGAATCCATCAAAACATTTGAAATACCAAACTGTATAAAACAATTGAGAAGTTTTTTGGGCCTGTGAAATTATTATAGAAAATTTATAAAAAAATTATTCAAATCTTTCAAGGAATTTGGAATCCCTCTGTGGAAGCCATAATGAAAAACTATTTTGGAATGACGAATGTGAGAAATCATTTCTTCAAATGAAAGACGCTTTAACAAAAACACCAGTTTTGGCGTATGCTGATTTCAATAAGGATTTCATTTTAGATACCGATGCTAGTCATAACACGATCGGTGCAGTTTTATCTCAGTTAGATGATGAAGGAAATGAACAAGTAATTGCGTATGGATCACATGCTATGAGTAAGCACGAAATCGGATACTGCATAACAAGAAAAGAATTGTTAGCAATTTATTTTTTCACACAACACTTTAAGCTTTATCTATATGGTAGACAATTTACTTTAAGAACGGACCACAAAGCTATAACATATATGATGACTAAAAAGAAACCAATAACATCCCAGTTTCAAACTTGGCTAAACTTTTTAAGCAGTTTAGATATGAAATTAGAGTACAGAAAAGGTTTGCATCACTCAAATGTAGATGCTTTATCAAGGAGACATAGTGATATGTGCTGCCAATGTCAAATGCAACACGAGGAGACTAAAAGATAAAATTATAGACCAAAATTTTAGCAAAAATTTCTGTATCAGATGTTATACGATGGCAACAGGATAGTAGAGAAATTGAGGAAATTAAAAGACGGATTAACGATTTTGAAATAAATTAATATATGTTAAAAGAAGCAGTAGTAATGACACGAGATGAAAAAAATATGGATTCCGGATAATAAAAGAGATAAATTTATTCAATATATTCATTTATTATTGTGTCATGCTGGTATGGAAAAGATTCTCAATTACAAAGAAGATATTTATGCAATGAAAGACATTAAAAAAAGGTCAAGGAAATAATTGAAACTTGTGACGGGTATCAAAAAGGGAAGGTACTAACAACCAGAACAAAAGAAGTCATCATCAAACAACAATGCAATAATCCATTTGAATCAATCTTTATTGATTTTTGTGGGCCTCTTAAGACTAATAGATATGGAAAAAAGTACATATTATGTATAATTGACTAGTTTAGTAGATATGTTTCACTGACCGCAATAACTAAACAAGATGAAGAGACAACATCGAAAACTATTTTAAACAATTGGATTTTGAAATTTGGAGCACCAAGGTTAATTCATGTTTTTTTTTTTGAATCAAAATTAATTAGAACGATGTGTGAAAAGTTCCAGATCGAGTTAGAATTTTCAATCCCATACCACCATAATACAAATGAAATAATTGAGAGGCAATTTAGGACTATTCGAGATTATATTAACACGACAGTGGAGACAAATAGAAGCAAAAACTTGGTGGATATACTTCCTGAAATTTAATTTTGTTTAAATGCTACTGTTCAAAAATCATTAAAAATGAGTCCGGCTGAAATAGTTTTCGGTTTTAAAATCAACAGAGAATGGGGTGGCACAGATAGAACTAATAACAGAGATGAACGAATACAAGCATCTATAAAAAATCAAAAATTAGTTAATTATCAAAATGAAAATCGGGGAAACAGATATTTTAAAATAAATGAGGAAGTTTTAGTAAAAAAAGAAGGTCGTGTGAAAAACGATAACAGATATGAAGGGCCATATCGAGTAACTAAAAAGATTCACGATCGTAGTTATAAGTTAGAAAATAATACTGGAAAATAAATAATACGTAATATAGAGTGGCTAAGATCTTTTAAGAAAGGGGGATGTTAGGAAGAATATAAGTATTATAAATTATTATTATCAAATTATTGTTTAGAATTATCATTTAAATCTTTATTAATTTATTTAAAATTAATTAAATATGGTTCCAATTATTTCGTAATTAATTCTCGCATGTTTTATTGTTTTGTTTTAATCAGAATAAATTTTTGGTAGCAAGTTTGAATTCGTATTGTTAATTCAATTTAGATATCTACTAACAAGGAGTAATTGGCAAACTTGCTCAAACCGGAATCGAGCTTCGATTTCGTTGCGTGAACGGCATTGTGGAGCGTAACCATTGGATGAGGTGACCAGACAATTTGGTAATTTACAATTTGGTAATGGACAATTGGGTAAAACTATTTGAGTAATTGAAAATTGAGTAATGGGACAATTGGGTAATGGGACAATTGTTTAATTGAACAATTGGGTAATGGGACAACTGGGTAATGGGACAATTGGATAATGGTTGCATGGTACAAAACTACCTTAAATTCAAGTGGAGTTATACCTGCATCGACTGTGTTCGCGCAGAAAAGAAGGCTAACACTGCCGAGATCATTTAATCAAATTCAGCCGGAATCGAAGTTCAATCCACTGCTAAGGAAGCCAGCGATCGGGAATGCAGTTTTCATGAAACCAGCTCCCACATTCAACTGCATGACTCACTGGAAACATGGTTCAATAACTGAGGTTCGATCAGAGTATCAAGTAGAAGTTGATGGAGTTAAATCTCCTGGTTTCACTTCAGGATTCATAATATCAACAAATAGAATTTATTAATTATTTTTAGAATACTTAAACAAATAATAATCACAACTTTCCCCTCTTTTATAATTCGTTATTCACTTTCTTAATCCATTCAATTCTTCGACGAATTATGTTTCCATCTTTCAAATTCAGTAGTTCCAATTGGAGTGGCGATATATGTCTTAAAATTTGGTACGGTTCATCGAATTTGAAAGTGTACTTTCTCAGTTTTGTGGGATCTTGTTTTACAAAAGACTTTCTGACAATCCTCGAAATGTCGATTTGTTCTCTTCTCTCTCTCCCAATTTTCCATTCGTCTTGCCGCTTTCTCTAAATTTTCTCTTACCTTCATCTTGATCTCTTCCGTTTTAGCTATTCCTGCTGCCGCATATAAGTTTTTTTTCTACCAAACACAACTTCGAAGGGTGAATATCCGGTCGTACTCTGAACTGTTGCATTTAGACAGAATTCTATCTTCGGAACAATTTGCCACCATGATCGTTTGTCTGTGTCTCCTCTGCTTGTTACTATCATGTCTCTCACTGTTCGAATAGTTCTTTCTGTCAACCCGTTTGATTGATGTTGAAATGGGCTACTAAATCTTCGTTGGATTCCATATTTCCTGCAAAAATCTTTAAATTATCCGCCAATAAAACATTTTCCATATCTATATATCCATTTTATCAACATGCATTGAACTATGGTGTCTTCGTTTTGTGTTCTAATCTCTGTCAAAGAGAACAATTTCGAAAACTGGTCCACCATGACCAATAGATATGGGTACACGCTATTCTTGTCACCCACATATGTGATATCCATCACGACTTGCTCTAAAAACTCGTCACTTTTTATTGGAATCAACTTCTCTTTTGTTTTTTCACTTGGAATTTTTCTGCGTATATATTCCTAACATTCTCCTATAACGATATGCACCTCTTTCGCTAAATCTGGTACCATAAAATGATTTTGGATATACTTCTTTGTCTTTTTGATACCTACATGGCATAAATCTCTGTATATTTTCCTTCTAAAATCTCTTCTAATTTGCTTCGGAACCAATGGTAACACACAATTTCCTTCTTGCCTACCCCATAACCCATTCTGATAAACTAATTGATCCTTTAGTTGTAATAACTCCTTGGTGATTTCATTCTTTTCACCCTCTGCCATCTCCTGTATTTGTTTCAATTGATTCAACTCTGAGCACTTTTCTTGTTCGTCTTTTATCCATTGAATTGTAGACTGAATCACCACTGTATTAGTGTATTTCACCCTTGCTTTTGTTGATTTTGGTTCTTCGTGTTTTGTTTCAAACTGTACACAAACGTCGTCGTATATTTTTAGTGACTTTTTAGAATCGAGATACCCTTCAATCAATTTGCTCATTATTTAAAGTGTCATGTTCAAAATGCCTTGATGTATTAAGTAGTATGAGTGTCTAGTTATTAATGTACAAATTAGTAAAAAATAATAAAAAACGATAGATCACAATATTAATAATGTATCACAAAAGAAAATATTCAAAATTTAAGATGCAAAAACTCCTATTTGTAAATATTTACGCAGCTTGAGAATTTTTAAAGTTCATAATGTGAATGCTCCATTTCTATACTTCAAAACAAAGTCAAAATCAGCCATGTTTGCTAACCATGTCTGTAATTGAGGAGTTATTGGTTTTGAAGTACTCTTTATATACACCAATGGTTTATGATCAGTTCTTGCTGTAAATCGCTTGCCATATAAATATTGCTTGAAATGTAACATGAACTCTTGTAAAGCTAATAGTTCCTTTCTTGTCACACAGTACCCTTTTTCATGTGTGGTTAAAGTCCTCGATGCATACGCGATTACTACTTCTTTCTCTTCTGATATCTGACTAAGAAATGCTCATATCGATCCGAATGATGCATCTGTGTCTAAGATGAAATTATTATTCGGATTCAGAAATGCTAATATTGGTGCACCACATAGCTTTTGCTTCAATTCATTAAAACTTCTGTCGCACTCGTCTGACCAAAATATTTCTTTACATTTTCCGCCGCATGCACTGTGCAAAGGTGCTTCTAATTCTGCGTATATCTTGATAAATCGTCGATAGTAGTTACACAGACCTAAAATGCTCGTAAATTTCAAGTACACATTGGAATCGGAAAATTTTGAATTTTTGCCATTTTCAATTTATTTGTTGAGATACCTTCTTTGTTAATTGTATGTCCCAGAAATACCAGCTCCCCCACTCCGAATTTGCATTTCCCTGGATTTACTTTTAAACCTGCTTTCTTCAGTCTATTCATTACTTCTTCTAATGGTCTCATATGATCCTTCCTTGATTTTGAGTAATTAAGACATCATCTAGGTATGTTACTACTCCAGAGAATAGTAAATCTTCAAATAATGAATTCATTATTCTCTGAAACGTTCTGGCTGCTGTTGAAAGTGCAAACCGTACACGGTTAAAACAATACTGCTGTGCTCTTGTGCAAAACGCAGTATTTTCTTGAGAACTTTCATCCAATGCTAATTGATGGTATGCTTTACCGAAATCTATACTGGAAAAAAATTCTGGAGCCACTCAGAGCATCCATTGACATTTGGCTGTCTGGCATTGGAAAGGAAACTTTCTTTGATACATCATTCAATTTTCTGAAATCTAAACAAATTCGAATACCTCCATCTTTCTTTGGCGTAATGACTAATGGGGAGTTTCATTAACTTTTACATTTCCGAATTATTCCTGCCTTTTCTAATCCTTTCAGAAATCCTTTGATTTGACTTTCTAAATGAATCGATTGCCTTCTTGGATTCAGAAAAATCGGTTTACCTTCTGTATCAATTTTATAGACAAGAATATCCGTAAATCCCAGATCGTCTTCATGTTTCATGAAAACATCATCATATCGTTTCACGAGGTCTTCCAATCGTTTGTTTTGCTCTTGCAGTTTCATATCTGTCTCCCCTGTCACAACTGACTTCTTGGTAGTTTTTTCAAGTTTGATTCCGAATTTATGCATTACATTAACACCTCCAACGACTGCCGGTCGGATTGCTTTCAACACTAAAGAATCTAACGCATGACACTCTTCTTTCCATTTCAACTTAACTGTCATTTTTCTCAAACACTTATGGCCTTCTGAAAACGCTCAATTTAGTATAATTGGGTTCTTTTCTAATCTGGGTTGTCCGATTTCCAACCAAACCTTCTCACTTATAACTGACACACCCGCTCCACTATCTCATAACATTAATACATTATGATTGTTCAGCTTAACATCGCTCCACCATCTACCATGTGATCCCTCTACTAACTCTACAATTCGATTTTCTGATATTTATGCAGAGTTTACAGACGAAATACTCACCATGGAGTCTCTGGCGTTTAAATCATCTTCATATTCATCTTTATATAATACGATATCCACGTGGTCTTCATTGTACACATTTTTGATGCATACTACATTAACATTCTTAATATGATTACAGTTTCTGAACTCATGTCCACTTTTTCCACAGATTAAACAACGATTATTTAAAGTACAATCTTTTCTCAAATGCCCGTGTTTTCAACAGCAATAACAATCCCCTCTGGTTAAATGCTCCTCTTCTGGAGTTGGAAGTCTCTTTATTTTTCAATATAACTTCCTTGCTTCGTACCAAGCCGAATGTACCGGGCGATTATATTGTTGTTTATCTTCTGACATTCTACTGGATCCTTCCTCATCATTTTTAATAAATCTTTCCGATGGTATTCTACGTTCCGTTCTTATTGGTTGTCTATCGTTTGTCTGAGCATTGCTATATGTCTCTATACCAATTTGACCTTCTTCAGAATCACTCCATTGTACTCCTTCATTTGCTTCTCCAGGGTTTCCTTAAAAATTGATGTAATTTCTAGTTTAGGAAGCCTCAAAACTTTTATTGGAATACCAGCGTGGTCGCCAGTTAAATCTCCAGGTTTCATTTCAGGATTCATAATATCAACAAATAGAATTTTTTAATTATTTACAATCTTTTTAGAATACATAAACAAATAATAATCACAACTGATGGAATGCCGTACCACAACAGCCACGCATCCAATGGGATCGGCTCGAAGTGACCGTTCCCTAGAAAAAGAGAAGAACGTCGAAACGAAACAAATCCGAAGCAGAAATATTCGTATTGATGAGGAAGAATCCCAAGGGACCGAAAACACATTCGAGATGGTCGGTCCCGCAGAGCAATCTGCAGATCGACTCGTTTTGAGGACTTCGATTGTTCGGGCACAATGATCAAAGTATGCAACGGATTTGCCTAATGTACAATCGGAGTATGCCTATGTGCCTTAAAAAAAAGGAGGACATGTGGCATAAATGTCATTTATTTTAATCGATAGATTTACATATGGTAGAATTAATTAATAAATTTTGTATTTGCAGTTACTTCAGAATTTAATTAAAGATTCCTTGAATTAATTATTTAGAAAATTTTAGATAATTAATTTCTGTAAATTAATAAGTAAAAAATTAACATATTTCAAATTTTTGAGATTTATAGTAACTGCTGTATAGTGTAGTAAACAATGCCGACAGTAATTTAGCATATACAGTTTACAAATTTTGACTATTTTTAAAAAGCCCTGCTTTTCGAAAACTTTGTTTGGGGAGCTCTGTTTTGGTGTATAACCTTTAACTTTAGGGTTTTACTGTTAATGTAAATCGACTGTACAAATACTTAAAATATAAATAAGTTTATAAGATTAGCGAAAATATATTTTTTTGATAAAAAACAAAATAAATATACAAATAGTTGATAATGACAATATAAAAATGATTAAAATCGATATAAAGTTGAATAACCCCGTAATGATTTTGATTTTTGTCCCATTATCCTTGTTTCAGAATGAGTTAAAATGTTTTATTAAAATTGTAAAATAAAAAATTTTATATAAGTAAAAAAAATGTTAATAAAAATTATATATATATATATATATATATATAAATGTTAAGGTTGGGAAGCTGAAAAAAAATAAATAAAATAGAATTTTAAATAAATAAATACCTTACCTTCCTAAAAAAATAAATTAAAAATATATATATATATATAATAAACATGTAAAAAATAAAAATAAACGTGTTGATCAATCTCTCTGAAACTACCCTTTTGTTTGAGCTCAGTGCTCAGGGACTAGGGGTAGTTATTAGAGATATTAAG
>MQRK01133597.1:0-13552 GCA_001938485.1 Girardia tigrina | reverse complement strand
TTTAAAAACCGAATAAGCAAAAAAATCTAGACTAGAAATGCGTTTTTGCTCACTGGACCAATTATGAACATATTTGCACCCCAGTCAATATGTTAAAAAAGGCCCTTTTTGGTGTTTTACTCAATATTTGCAAATTCAGAAATGTAACTTACTGATTATAATTGAAGATTTTATTAATTATTTCTGTTAGCGACATAAACCAACGACATTCGAAAAAGGTTGTATTAAACTCATTATCATTTATCATAAAAATGAAAGCTAAATTTATGGAAGTTATATCAAATACTCAAAAAATTAATTATTTTAAATCAAATGATTAAACAAATTCATTACAAAAAATAAGAGCAGGGAATGTTTATCATTCACTAGAACATATTCGGAGGTCTTTTAAATAAAAACGATACCTAAAACATTAACTACTCAGAAAGATGTAACTACTTAAAATTCAACTAATTAAAGAACTTTTCTACAAAAAAATAATGGTCTTGAATCGCTAATATTTTTAAAATTAACTATTATTAATTAAATAAAATATTTTAATAAAATATTTAATTTCAATTATCATTGTTGAATAAATTAATTTTTGTTTCAATTCATTTTTCTTTCATCATTTTCCTGTAAAATTTATCTATGTTGAATTATAAAAAAAACAATTAATAATTATTATTATTAATATTTTTATTTAATTTAAATAAAAATTATTTTTCAAAATCCTAATGAAAAATATTTTAATAGAGTAACTTGAAATTAGTTTAAAGTAATAAACAAAAGCAAAAAAATTATCACTATTTTTATTATAATTAAATCAAGTCAAATTTTAATACTTTTCTTGAAGTTTGATTGGTTGAAAAATTATGATAATCAATAATTATATCTGATCAACATTGACCAATAATGTAAGGTAATATTCTTTTATTTTTTAAATAAAAGATTCAGGATTAAAAATAATACCTGTAAAAATATCGAACTTTTACCATCAAAGATGAACGAAGGTCGTCGTAAATCTTCAACAGATTTACTAACGATGCCCAAACTGATGTTGTCTCGTCGATTTCAGTCCCCTTCTAAAATGCTTCATATTACGGAGTTATGGACCTCTTTATCAAAAGGTGTTTTAGATTATAGTTTAGGTGAAGGTTATCGAATATTCAAAAACCCTAACATTATTTTAATTATTTTTATTACTGTTACTATTTTTATTATTGTTATTATTTCTATTATTATACTATCATATAATTTAATTTTCAAGTTATTAATCTTAAAAAAACTTTAAATCTTTAGAAATTCTAAATCTTTGAAAGTAGATCAAATTATGCTTATATTAATTTGATATTAAATAAACTATTTTACAATATTGACAATTATAAATTTGATATCGTCATGATTTATTTTTTTTGCAACTGGATAACTGAACCACCCTGTGTGACCCTTGTTTCGCTTAGAGATGATTAATTATTGTGGGATAATCTCATTTAAAGTCTAACTAGCGTTTTGGCAATTTTCCTAATCCGAAATTTCAGAATTCATATTTATCGCAAACCTTTATTAATAAAAATAATACGTATATATAAACAACTTTCTCGTAAATCATTTCGCCCAAATTTCATTTTTTTTAAATTTGTGTCTCAATTTAATTTTTAATATTTACCTTAAAAATATAAAATTTATTTTTAAATTATATTTATAAATTTTTATCATAAAACTATAAAATTTGAATATACAAAAACGCTCTATTTAAAAAAATATTTCTCAAAAATATTTAAAACTTTTAATCAGTTTATTATTTATTTTAAAATTCTTATTTTAAATTTTTATTAATTATTTACTATTAAAATATATTAATTGTTATTTATGTAAACATTTTTTTGGTTTATATAATTATTTAATATTTTTTTTCTTTTAAAAAAAATCATTTTTAGCTTTTTTTTATAAATTTTAAAACTTTAAGATTTTTAAAATTTTTTTATAAAAATTTTGAATTAAAAAAATCTTAAATTATTAAGCAAAATAAAAATATAACTAACTCCTCCTATAAAACATTTAGTATTTGATGATAATCATCATAAAACCTTTACAAAGTTGGTTTTAAACTTAACTTTGAAGATTTTTTATGTTTGTTTACGTACAGTATGAAATGCACATGTACTATAAATATATTTGTTTTGCTTGTTTTATTATTTGTTTTAAAATATAATTTTAACTTCTATAAAAGGTTCTGGGAGTACATTAATCAGTATGAACTAAGAACTGACAATTTGTAAGTATTTGTATTTAAACCTAATTAATAATATTTACTTATCGTGATTCATAAAAGCCGATTATAAGAAATATTATTTTTTTTAATCGCTTAACTCATTGTAATAATTTTTTGTTTTTTTCTAAAGGAAATCAAACATTATAATCCGAGATAAAGATCAGTATTTTCAGGATTATTAAGGGTGAAAAACTTTATATTTTCTTTTGAAAGGATTATTTTATCTTCATTTATTTTTAGTTTAGAATTATTTATTGATATTCCCGAAAATAAATTATTTATTACAATGTAACATTTTTGTTCTCCCAATTAAATAAAATAATTTTTAACAATAAATTTAAAAAGTTTAGTTTTACTAAAAATTTAATTTTTAAATACAAGTATCACAATAGTTATATTAATTATTATAATTATTGAATTATTATCATTGAATTTTCGTTATTAAATGTTATTACCTTTAAAAGTTCATTTTTACACCATATATATATATATATTCTTAGGTTGACGCAAAAGTTCTTGACCCCAAAATAATTTTAGGTTGACATTTATATATATTGGAAGATGGGAATCAGCTATTTTTAGCAATTATTTTCTCAAAGATTGAGTTTATGCGTATCAATTTTTGCTGCCTCAAGTTTGTCATATGGTTAGAAAGATCATCCTCATCGATGACAATGCTCGCCCCAATGTTGATTTAAAAACAAAAAATACAATTTCAGGTCTTGGATGGGAGGTTCTTCCGCAGATCTGCCGCCTGACGGAGAATTTTTCGATAATTAGCCTTTTGTACTTTTTCTAAAAATTTTCAATAAATTGTATTAAAAAGGCCAAGAATTTTTGCATCAACCTAATATATTAAAACATTGGAAAGTATAGTATAATTAAACTCTTTAAAAATATTGTTAATTATTTATTATTTTCAATTATTTTCATCATATTTTATAATCACTTTTTTTAAAACTTCTAAAATTTGAAATCTCATTCTCAACTTGGTGTAAGTGACCTTTACTTACAAAACCAAATGTTTCTCGTCGTTTTTTCACTGGTAATTTTTTCTAATGTCATAGTTTCTTTTTTTCTACAAAAATATCTTATTTATATAATTAACATTCTTTGTGTTGATAAACGTATTTCATGGAACATAAATTTTAAAAAAGCAGCTGATACTTCCATTCTTTTAATGAATAAAATGCCCTCAATTTAATAAAATTTATCAAATATAATCTGAACATTTTTTTCGGCTTGGTAAAAATACTTATCAAATAATCGTGAATTAAAAAAAACAATTTATTTTCTAAATATGACTATAAATTTATTTTATATTTAATTAAGCACATTTCCATGTTGTCGATGATACGAAGAAAATAGTTTTTAAATTATGACATCTCGAATTCCAAACTAGTGTACCATTTACGCCTTTTGATCGGTTAAAAGTTTAAATTAAATTTCAGGGTTTTAACAATAGATTGTTCGAAATTAGGATATTTGTAAATTAAATAAGTTAATCTTGAATAAGCTTGAAGTTAAATGTATTAGAATGGATCAGAACGACTGTTACAACTTTTAACTCAAAACTGAACTTAGGTGATCTACACGAAATAATTTTCTATTTCTTGGAAGCCTTTCAGATATATTCTTTTGACGACGTTTATAATTTTTAATAAATTTTGACACTATTCTTTTTTTATCTGTTATTTATTTTTATTTTGTAATGATTTATATTTTATATTTGTGAGGAATATTTTTGATGTTGTTTATTGTGTGTTGTTTTGTATGTTGTTTTAGGATTGTGTTTCTCCCACGAAAATGGAAGATTGATATTTTAAATATTTTAAAACTTCGGACTGTTTAATCAATTATTAAAATTTAAACAACCAATTTTAAAATTAAATTAATATTTCATAAATAATATTTTAATAATAATTTTCTTAAAATAAAATTTATTTTTAATTTAAAATATAAGTTATTTTTGTAATAATTAAATTGTAATTGAAATTTGTTTGAATAATAAGACGTTAAAGAATATAATTAAAAAAATTATCAATCAAGAACAATGACGAGCTACGCAAGTTTTACGGAGAATTGTTCTAGTGGTAATTCAAATTTTGAAACAAATAAATATAATGAAAACTCAAATAGTGTTCTTAATAATATTAAATTTTTACTTAACCAACAAGTACTTTAAAAAACCTTTCAAATCGCTTTCATTTTTCAGGGCTGCCTTTTAAAAAGCATTTATGGGATTAAGTTTCATTTAAATATTTTCAAGGTATAAGTAGTAACCTTCCCATATTTACTGTTTATTTTTATCACTAGAAATATATCACTATTGTCTGTGATCTTTCAAATAAGTAATGACCCTACTACAGAAAGTTAAATTTAAAGTAAATTATTATATTTATATGTAACTTTAATGAATTTAATTTAGTCTTCTAATGTTTAGTTATCAGTTTTATTCTTTCTGTTTTTTCAAGTTTTTTATTATTATTTATTTTTTAAAAATTTTTCAAATTGGCTGCATCAACTATTTTGACTTGATTTTAAAGTTGTGAAAAATAAAAAAATAAAAAAAATAAAAAAAAACATCATTTAAATATTTTTGATTTCTTTACAACTCACAATAACACATAATTTTAATTAAAACAAATATTAATAAAAATAAAAATTGTAAATAATTATTAATTTACAATATTTATTAATCTTTTTAATCTATAGTTTTGGAATGATAAGTGTTTATTTATCTTAATATAACAATAAAGTCAAATGAGCACAAGTTTTATATATAATAATTTATTCACAAAATCTAAATAATTATAACCGATATTTTAAAATTTTTAATGAAGACGTCATTGAATAAATTGTCAAATTAATTATGAATTAATCAGATTGGAATCATTAAATAGAGTTTAGTTAAATGTTTTGAATGGCTTCAACTAAATAAAGAAAAAATTATGGAATAAAAAATTTGATACATAAAATTTGTTATGTTCAGTTGATTAAAATAATATTTAAATTATGCAAATTAAATGCTATCAATTCACATTAATAGAATTTAATATTTAAAATATTTGATAGAACTTTATTCTATTTTCTTTTATATTTTCGACACTTGAAGCTTCAATATTAATGTTTTATTATGCACAACATGATTGTGAGGAATATTTTAAAGTTTGTATGTAGAAATTGGTGTGTAGAATTTTGTATGTTGAGTTAAATATTTAGAAATGTGCTCCTCCCACCCAGATGAAAATTGATATTTTGGATTTTCGCGATGAATAGTTTGAGCATAGTTTGCATTTTTAATTTCAGCATAAGATATTAAAAAACTTTAAAAAATATTAAATCGTTTAAAATTTGTATATTAAATAATTTTATTAAAGTAAATAACTTTGAACTTATTTTTAAATTCATTAAATAAATGTGTTTCGTTAAATAAAATCATTTTAAAATTAAATTAATTGTTAGATCAAATTATTAACAAAAAAGTAGAATTTATAAAAATAAAATCTGAAAATAATTAAAAATGAAAATTTATTCGAATAATTATTTATTAACGAGACATTAATAAAAGTTATCAATTTAGCGAGATATGTAATAATGAGAGCTTGTCTGAGGATTGTCCCAAAGACAATTCAAATTGTTATGAAAATAAATGTTTGAAAAATCATATTGATGTTCTTAATAATGATTAATCAGTCTACATTTTTAAAATGAAATGATATTTGTGTATAATTATATTTTTTTTATAATATATTTTCTTTATATCGATCAATTGACGAATATCTCTCTAATTCACAATTATCACAGCTCTTTCACTATAAAACAAGAATATATCAGTGTTTCACTGTATGTTCAAAAGCCACTGCAAACTAATCAGTACTTTGAAGAATATTTTTTTAATAATTATCTGATTGCAGAGTTCGCAATTTAAGTCGGAATTAATTTATATAATTAATTTATTGATAAAATAATCAATTTCAGAATTCAGAAAACAAACAACAACTTTATTCGCTTCACGACAAAAAAACAAATTCAAGAACTTCAAAATTTCATTAAACAGTCCTAAACACGACAAATTGTTTCACATCTAATCTCGATAAATCTTGATCCCCAATAACCACAATCCCAAACCATTTCAAATTTATCGATTATTATAATGATTTGCTTTAAAACAAAAAATTCCAATATCGCAACTTATCGAATCTAGTCATTCCAACGAAACACTTTTCTCTTTGTTAAAAAAATCAAAATTTCTAACTTATTCAAACTGAAAAATTTACTTACATAAAATAATCAACGAAAACTTAATTCTCAAATTCAGTTATTTTTAATAAATAATGTTTTCACTCAATTCAAAACTTAAGTGACCTATAAATTCGAATCAAATTCTTAATGATCATTCACATAATACGTAACACGAAAAAATGACTTTTAAGACACCCCTCCCTCCCTGAAACAGACCGTAACAAAACTTTGGATCCCTATTCCTCTCTAGAGGAAGCATAATAGATATTGTTTTTAATACAAAAATAATAGGTTAAACTAATTATCCTAAAAATGGTCCGTTGGTGGCCTAATATTAAAAGAAGAAAATAGAACTCCCAATAAAATTTTATTAAAAAAACATCCCGATCTGATACATATATTATAATAAATTTATTATTCATTCAACCAAGGGCATTCAAAGTACTTTTCAATGCTTATTATTGGAAAATGTGTTATTTTTTCTTCTGCTTGTTCCACCAAACATCTTGAACTTTATCCTCGTCTATCCATTCGGCATTTTCAAAACCTTTTGTCTCTTGAATGATTGCGAGTACTTCTTTAGTACGAAGTTTCAGAATACTTTTGGGTCACAATTCAGTTGTACCACGATTTTCTTTTAGGGAATGCACAATTCTATTTGTACTTTTTAACTTTTAACTTTATACTTTTTTGCACGCTGAGAGGAATGTTCTAAATTGTTTGTTATTTTATATTTTGCATGTTGTATGTTTATTCGGATTGTGTCTCTCTTACCCAGATAGCTGATTAGTATTTTTTTTGATTCCAAATTATTGAAAATAATTTAATTTAATTTTAAAGTATAATTATTTAAAATATTTTTTAAATGCAATATTTAAATTTTCAAATGTAATATTTAATTTTTAATGTAATTTAAAATTTAAATATATTAATTTAATTGGTAATTTATTAAAATGTTTAGATTTGATTTTATCCTATTAGAACTTGGATAATTAATTAATATTTTAAATATTGTCCATCGTTTTCAAAAATTAGGATGAAACGCAGAAATATATTAATCAAAAAAGAATGTCACATAGTGAAATTAGTTAGAATAATTGTTGTAATTCTGCCCGTGATATTACTGGTATAACAGAAGATTGAAGAATATTGATGGCAACAATCTTCATGGAAATACATATCAAGAAAAATACATCCAAAACTTTTATAAAGTCTATTCAAATTTACTAAAGTTTAAGAAACTCACCACTAGGAAAAAGTCTTTTAGGATTGTTGTATCTCTGTAAATTATTTACAGCTTGTGTCGGCCTTTTGAATTAGCTTATGTTTTAAGTTTCGGCTTTGTAACTGAAAATATTCAGGATTCACAAAGAGTTTGAAATCGTATAGCACTAGGAGACCATAAGATTGAAAGTAGAGAGAGGAAAATACTAATTTTCAGACAAAGATATATTTTGCCTTTTTAAATCTGTTCGCATAGCGATAAACTGTCTAGTAAAAGGCTTTTGATACTTTTTAAAACGAACACATAGAGAACACAAAATCTTTAAAAAGTCCATACACAAAAGAAATTAAATTATCTATCTTTCAATAGTTTATTATTTTGAAATTTTGATAGGAATTTCGGAATGTTTTATAATTTTAATTTCAGATAACCGAAATAATTAATATTTTCTATATTTTAATAAATTTATTTGTAAACAAAAATAATAGATAAAAAATAATCAGATATTTATTGAAAATAATTAAGAAAATATTTATATAAGTAATTGGAAATTGATATATTTTAAACCAACATTTAATTAAGTATGATGAGAAAGTATTATTGAGAATAAAATAAGTGTTTGGAAAGGGCTGTTGGTGTTAGAGCGGGCGCAGCGTCCTGGGGTTTGGAAATCATTGTTTCCGGGGCTTGTGGAGAGAGAAACACAACGTAATCTTACCACCATCACCCTCGCTCCCTGATTCGCTCATCTCGATCGCCAGATCTCTGCGGTTCGCCGTTCCAGCTCTGTCATCCGATTCAAATAACTGCTACAAGCACTCATTCTCCATCATCTCAAAGCTACTCCACCACACTTCGACAATATCGATCGAACAATTCGTTAATTTTTTAACAATATCTGGAACACTCCGATAAAGATTTTTCATATTACTTTTTCGAATTAATTAGATCATCTAATTTTAAATGAGCTCTTGAACCGGTTTTGGCGAATAATTTATAATCAGCATGATTTTCACGTCCGACTTCAACGGATTTATTACACACTACAATACATTGCGCATATTCTCCTCTCTCGAAACGTTTAGCACCAACGTTAATATGAAACATGCAATTTTTTTGATCAAGTTCGATAATTTTATTATAACGATTTAGAGCGACTAAAAAATTTGTCGATTTTTTGATCAACGATGCCCTTTTCGTAAAATTTACCATTTAACCTCAAATTAAACAAAAAAATCTCCGCGCCAAAATTTATTTTACATTTTTTTATTATTTCCAACAATCGATTCTCACAAACCAACATAAATTTCATAAACGTCAATTTTTTATCACAAATTCACAAATCAAATTAATCGTTTAAAACAAATTTCTAACATTGTATCACGTACACAAATTCAAATGAACGAATTTTCTAATTTACCATTTTGGCAAGATTTTTTTTATTTAATTTGATTTTTTTATTTATTTTTTTCCTGATTATTTTTTTTAATTATTTTTTTTCAAACGTAAACTAATGTATTTACAGACATTTTCCACAAACAAAATTTTACAAGAAATACAAATAATTCTTTTTTTAAACGATAAAATATTGTTTAAATTGCATTGATAAATGAAAAAAGAAATTCTGAATTCACTTGAACAATTTCAGAAAGACTTCAATGATCCTTTCTGATTGACTTATCGTGAAAGAACACTATCAAATGACTTAAGAATTTTTCTTTTGCAATGTTTACAATGTTCTCTGTTAAAAGTCTGTTAATAGGTTTATTGACGAGGTCTTTATCACACGTAGAAGAGATTGAGAATTTGAATTATTATCTATGTCGTACTCAACTGGTTTCCTGAAACGATTTTTGGAAAATCGGCTGATTGCATACGAAATTGTTAGAGGAATTTTTTTAAAAGAAAGCATGGGGCTGGAATCGGAGTAGACTCGTTATCGTGATTTTTCTTCAATTTTGTTTTACGAATTTTTCGAATTTTTATTTTTGGGGTTAATTTCGATGTGAGCCCCCTATGCGAGTCGAACAAGGAATGTTGATTCTTTTAATAAGCGATTAAGTATGTTAACGAAACTACATTTTGAATGAATAAATATAACAGTTCTCATTAGAACAAATGCCCAAGGATTTTGATGTCAATAAAATGATAAATGGTTCAAATATTGTGTCCTTTTTATGTAAATAGAAATATTTTTTATAGAAATATAATTAAATTGAAAACATGGGAGAGGAAGTCAATGGGCATTCGGAACTTACGAGCACTTATGATTTCTATAGTTACCTTCTGATGAAGCTTTAAGGAGTCATTGATGGTTAATTTTACTACAAAACATAAGCATAATCTTTTTCACAAATGATCTGAAATATTCATATTCACTTTCCGAAATTTGCTGCAAAAATTTTAATCAATTTGTACCTATTTGATTAAAATAATACCCAAAATTTAAAATGATTTTTGTTTCGGATGGCTGGGTGGGGAAGGAAGAGTACTTGGGCCCATGTTAGTCCGCTCCCCACGATTGATCTGTCACTCAAAACCGATTTCTTGAAGATAATGCACCAGCAAGAAAGACACAAATCACTGATTTACAATTGCCACGCAACTTTTCATCAATAGCACCTTGAGCATCAGCAGTGGAACTGTGTCTGATATTGTTGGTAAATGAGTTATAAAATGAATAACATTCTATCCCAATTCAACAACATGGATCTCGTCTTTACCACCGGCTGTAGAAATAATCGAGATGTCTTTACCGAATGAAACTCTGAATAAACAATAGATTTCGATGAATCAAAAAGTTGATGATAAAATTGTATGTATCAATTTTATAACCAGTCAAATTCACAACAACGATAAGTCCAACTCTTTTATCCAAAGGATTTTCCCTCGCTTTGCAACAAAGAACAAGCACGAGAATCATTTGATCAATTTTTAATTTGTTTTCACTAGAATCAGAACTCGAAATCAATATAAAAAACTTTATTTCGACATTTATTTTATCACGTACAAATTCTCCATTTCAAAATCTCTGAATTTTAATATACAAAATTCGCTTGACAACAACACATTAATAAAACTTAACAAAGAAATTTCATAAAGAAAAAATTAATTTTATTTTTATATTAGACACAAAATAAAGTGTTTCCTTTATGAAACAAATGTATTTTAGGTTCTAAAATCACCATTTTTTACTGTTCTTTTCTTAAAAATTCTTTTACGAATTGAGAACAATTTTAATTCTTAGAAGAAGTATGTAATAAACAATTATACGGAAATTTCATTTGTTTTACATTTTTAAAAAACCTCTTAACATATTATATGCATTTGTTTGGGAAAATAAACTAATTCTTCTTTTAGATGATATTATTCTAATCGGAAACGATTCTCCTGGAACCATTCTCAGTGACAAACATAATATTTCCTCAACTAATGTGAGTCATTGTTCAATTTTGCAAATAATATATTTAAAAAATAATATATTTAGTTAAAAATTAATCTATATATAGATTTAGCAGATTTAAAAATAGCTTTTTTAAAATTATCGATAATGCTAAAATAGCCTTAATAACATATAGGAAATGTTCTTACAAAGAAATAGAAATAGATAATAGTGGAGCGGAAAATATTCATTGACCAAACATTTTGCCAAAATTTTAGAAAAAAATATGTAAATAAATTAAATTAAAAATATAATTATAAAAAAGCTAATTAAATAATTAATTAAAGTAAAATAAAATTCAAAAAGTAAAATCATTAAATAATCAAAAATAATTAATTAAATAAAGTAAAAAGAATTAAATAAGATAAGTAATTTAAAAAAAATTAATAATAATAATAAACGAATAAAATAATTTAGGTTTCTTTTTCTTTGATTTCAATAAAACCATTTCCGTTATTATCGATTCTTGTGAATATTAATTTAATATCAGCAAAAAATGATTTTATATCGTTGATTTGTGGAATTGGAAAATTTTTAATTGTAAATTTGACAATCATGTGTGTGATGTTGAATTTTTAAATTCGGTGACTAGAAATCACCAGATATTCAAAATGATTGTTTTAATGAATTAATTTAAGGGATTCTTGTTATCACTTGATTTTTTCACTATTTCAAAAAAGTGCAATTTCAATGTAAAATAAAAGTTTGTGGGTTTTGATTTTTATTTTCGATAAATATAATGAAATATGAAAAAACTTCTTTCACCAAATAGCACGAATTGGGTTTCATCGATCGACAGTTTGACAAATCCTTTTGATAAAACGTTTAAATTAAATCCAACAAAAGTTTCAAATATCGTTAGTGAATTTAAAAACGACAATTCGATTTTATCAACGATGAATAAAATTTTTCTGGATCTCATCTACTGTCATAATCATGATGATAAAAATTTCCTTGAGACAATTCAATCGATTTGTAATTATTTAATCAAACTCTTTGTGTTTTATGATCGAAAAGTGCAATTAATTCCAATAAAAATTAGGCCTTCGATTTTATTTGCGTACCTTTCCATTTGCTCGACAATTGGACGTCCCCAATTTAATGTGAAGGCACAGTTTCCGTTCCAAATAGTATGAAATTTAATCTTGTGTACATATTTAATTGTCTCGGGTGTCATAACTTGTACAATCAAAAGACTGCAAGAGGACAATTTAAGTGCCCATTTCGCGGTTGTTACGCGTCCACCGTAACAGCCAACGGCATGTACGGCCATGGTACCAAGTTCCATGGTTGGTCGTTCGTTACTGGCAANNNNACTGCTCAGAGGCGGAAGGCCACTGACCCCGTAGGAGGCCTATCGGGGGGCCCTTAAGGACTTTAGTTTGGGTGGACCCTCTAAAGAGCCTTAGGCTCAATACCATTACAGAGATGGGAGGCCCACAATCAAAAGACAAATCAGCATCTCAGAACATGATTTAGTGAACGCTAACAATCGAGTAAATGGAGTAAAGTTGTTGATCACTGAAAATTCTGCAAAGATAGAAATTCATCCTTTCTGATCAGTCACAATAACACAACTTTGTTTAATATCCCAAAATCAGCCTCAATATTAAAAATCTTCAATTAATATATAATATAAAATTAGGAAAAAATTATTAATAATAATACTAAATAAATGGAATAATAATTATTATCCAACATAATTTCACTATAATTTAATACTAATTCAATTGATTTTTATATATACTCTAGAGTTTAGCAAAATATTCAGTTGCAGGAAGTGATCAAATATACTGATCAAAACATGTTCAACGATAATCTTCTAAAGTGTTTTAATAAATATCAAATGAAATATATATATGAAAAAATATATATGAAATTAATTTTCACTGTTATATATATTCAAAACTTTTAATTAAAAAATTTAAAATTTGAGAAGAGTATTTTTTGGAATATAAGTAATGTCAAAGTGGTTTGAATTACATCCAAAGTTCAAAAATTCCTGTGAAATAAATTAGAGTACCTTGGAGCACCCTTCCATCAATACCTGGAGAGGAGATAGGCGCCACCAGCTTCCTTGCCTACTGAGACACTCAAAAATATGCAAAACCAAGTCATAATACTTGTGCATAATTGAGTGCACCCACGGCCAAACGGCTACGGTACCAAAAAATATCTAAATTAATTAAAATAATTCCCAGAATAAAAAAGTTTACTTTTTATAAAAAAACATTAAAACTAAGGAAAAATAAATTATATGAAATTCAAAAACATTTTCAATAATCAATTTTCAAAACAAGTTTTAACAAAATTATTTTTTAAAAATATAATATTTATTTAATATTAAAATAATATTTACAAAAAAATAAAACTTTTCCATATAATA
>MQRK01133574.1:0-10424 GCA_001938485.1 Girardia tigrina | reverse complement strand
GGCAGCAACGGTTCCGATTGGTCCCCGGTACATTGGAAACACTTCTGATTGGTTCCCGGTTGCTTAGCAACGGTTTTAGTTCCCATGGCAACGGTAATCAAGGACATTTTTCATTAGCAACGGATACAGTGATTTAAGGTGGTTGTAATCATGGTAACGGTTATCACATCCATAGCAACCGAAGAAAAAAGTGCTAATTGATCACTGCACAATGCCCAGATGTGCTAATCGATACTTTAAAAGTACTAATCGATAGTGTACATTGTGCCGCACATTTCTAATGTGCTAGTACAGTGCTTTTTAAGTTGCACATGTACAAAAGTGTAAAAATCAATACATAATATTTCTTAAAAGTGCTAGTGTCAAAAATCAATATAAAGTATTTGATGCACATTTTGATTCTCTATCTGAATGTGCAATTAGAAATTTCATATATTGATTACTTTTCCCTATAATTAGCATAATGTGCAAATTTACATAAAATGCACATTGATTTTAGGCTTAGGCAGAGACAGAAGAAAGCAGAATATCAAACATGTGTTGATGAACTTGAATAGTAACCCAAATACGTATATTCAGATTCCATATCAAAATTTTTGAAAAAGTGCTGATCAATTGATTTTTTCGAATATTTCTGAAATTCTTAAAAAAATGCTCAAAAATCGGTGCCTAGTGCTCTTTTCGTATATATCTGAAACCCCTATGATATATGTATGTTATTTACCATCAAACAATACCTCATGAATCGCCTAATGTACCCAAGCTTAGGCATCAAAAATCACAAGTACCATGTTTACCGTAACCAAGATAAATAACATTTTATATTATATGTAAAAACTAAATGTATGAAACTCCTATAGAACTTAAAACATGCATCGACATTATACATAACATCTACATAATCAGCTTAGTACCTGAGCCTATGCATCAACTATCAAAAGTACCTTGGTAAACGTAACCATGATACATAACCTTTTAATATTATATATAAAAACAATCGAAAACACCTTAGAAACCATCACCCTTACCTTAAAAACCATGAAAAACACCTTAAAAATCATCGAAAACATGTAAAAACCACGAAAATTACACAAAAAGTGCAAAAATCAATACTGCACTCGTCTGCACATGTGCTGCCTATGCTGCATTGTACTAATCAATACTTCACATGTGCAAGTGTGCAAAATCAATAAGTTCACAATTGTGCAAAGTGTACTATATTTATGTTTTTTATATAATAGAGCTAGGTAGAGGTTGAAGGTAGTAAGATATTGAAAATCTGTCTGAACACGTGTATAGAAACCCATAGATTAATAGTCGGAATATGATCTTAGATTTTTGAAGAAACGTACACTAATCGATTAGTGGGACGTTGTGTAATGTTATTATATATATATATAATCTTCAGGTTGTTAATGACCATGCGGAGCTAGGGGTATCACAAATCAAAGAGTTTAATAAGAAGTTGACAAAGGGCAAAGATGAGCTACACTTTCTTCTCCAGATTGTAATCGACTTCTCTATCCAGACAACCGGAAAAGTACGATTGTGAAAGTCTTACCCCTCAGAAAGTTAGAAATAAAATATTTACCTTCTGAGACCAATATTATCTGGAAACAATAAAATGCTTTTTATTCGTTAGTATTTTGGGCGAGCTCTAAATAAGCATGGATTCTAAAAATATTTTGTAGGCAACTTATTTACCTCAATTGAAAATGTAATGGGTGAGGGCTAAAAAATTAAGAATAGAATTGCTCCCATTTATTTGCGAACCACTCTAATATAGATGTAAAATAAAAGTTGCTAATATTTTTTTAGTTCTTTGATAATATAATTTTCCAAAGGTAATCCAAATCAGACTCATCAAAGCAAGCATTTATTTAATGCACCTATAAAACTTTTACTAACTTCAAGTTTGATGAAAACATTAACTTGTTGATATATGAATCATTGATATTATTATTATTAGTATTATAAAAAAATTACCAAAGTCAATGTCTAAACATTTTAAAGCCGCTCTTGCCAATTCATTCCATTTATCTTCACTCTTCAAATGTTCTCCAATTAACCAAGCTTCATGAAAATAGTTCACATTAATTGCTTGGTGGAAATATTGAACTAACTGAAATAAATGAATTGGAAAGTTATTTTACTCATAAATAAATAGTAAAATGAAAATTATTAATTTAAATTCTAGACAAATAGTATTACTTCTGGGGTTTCCAAGGTCGCAAGTTTGCTTATGGTTTGTTTAAAGGAATGAGTCCCGAGAACGTTGGTGACAAGTTTTCCATTTTGATTTAATAAAACGATATCGCCATTTTTCAAAAATACTGGCAAATGTCCAAACAGAGCCTTTGTAAATCCAATTAATAGGATTTTTGTAGCTGAATGATATTATTCAAATGATAGTGGTTTATACTGAACAAATGATTATTAAGAATATTAAGTATAAAGGTCTATAATGGTATAAGAATATTATCAGGTAAAAGATGGAAAGAAGGGTACTTTTATCATTTTCAAATAGTAATATTAAATATCTTAAAATACAGGGTGGCCCAATGGGTACGCAGCCTCTAATTTTTGCATATTCTAAATCTACTGGTCAAGACGAGTATTTTGATATATAACTTTTACATTTTTACTTTTTTGATATAGAATTTTTACACCTCACATGTTATATATCAAAATACTCGTCTTGACGAGTAGATTTAGAATATGCAAAAATTAGAGGCTGTGTACCCATTGGGCCACCCTGTAAAACTAAATATGAAACAAATAATAATTTTGTTAACTAAATTATAAAAGTGGTTTGTATTAATTTTTTAGATAAAGAATCAAAAAAATTGGAAATGATTTGTCTTAGATAAAAGAAGAACAACTCTATATAAATTAAGATTTTTCAGGACTTAGTAGAATCTAGTTCGAATATAAGTACTAGATGCAATTTTCACATTCCCTGGATTTTGTTTATTTCACAAATAATGGTCTACCCCAAAACATCGACAAGCACAAACACCAACAGAAAAAAATAGAAATAGAAATACATATTTTAATGATAATAAAAATTTAAAATTAGAAAATTTGATAATTCGAAAAACATTTTAAATTCATGAAAATTTTTCATGTTGCTTTTAAATACCATTATTCCCTTCTTTTTTATATACTGGCTTTCATGTCCCGTGTCAAGCCTCATTTTGCAATTTTAACCCACTTCCCATGATGCTATGGAGCTGAAATTTTCAGGGTAGTTTGATTTTGCTATCACGTATCGTTTGAACAAAATGATCTCAAAAAGCTAATTTTAATTTTTTGACAAAAGTCGTTTTACGATTATCTACAAATGTTTAAACAGTTTTTTGCAAGTTTAACCCACTTAACAAAAATTCGAAAAAAATTAAAAAAATTCAAAAGAAATAAAAATTAACAAATTGTCAATATTTTTTTCTGTCGATGTTTTGGCTTGTCGATATTATGGGGTTCGATGTTTTGGCTGTCGATGCTTTGGCCTGCTCCCCAAAAATATATTAGGTCTACCTGAATGTTCTATCCGATAGTGACATTTCAAGTTTCTATCCATATGCACAGGTTGATTTGAGACATATGACTATCTTTCTTTACACGTACTCTCCTAAATAAACTGAAACAAAGATGTTTCATGTTATTATTAAGTGAGACGCAATCGTGAAAACATGACTACCAATAAAATTCATTTACGCTACTGTATTTTGTATGAATTCCAAAGAGGAAGAAATGCTACAAAAGCGTGTCAACATTTAGTTAAAGTTTTGATGCATATATAGTTTCTGATAGAACGTGCAGAAGATGGTTTAAAAATATAGAAGCAGGTGATTTCAACTTTAGTGTCAAGCCACATGCAAGACGGCAATTTTAATCGATTATTACACTAATAAAAGCATTATACTTTTTAGACAACATCAGAGATTGCAGAGAAACTCAACTAATTACTTCCGACCACATTCGGAAACTAGTATTGGTCTACAAAATATTCCAGGTGGGCGCTTCATTAGTTAATTGAGAAAAAATTGAATTATTAATTTGCTTGTTCTGTACAAAAACGAATCTTTTTTGGTCGGGTGATAACTGGTGATGAAAATTGAATTACATACTGTTAGGGGTTTTTTGGTGACTTACATTTTTGAATAAATAATTTGTAATATCATATTTATAATTAAATAAGTTCATGAATTTATAGGTTCTCCCCACTAAATTTTTATTCAAATGACCTCAACAAGCTGTCGTTCAAATAGCAAAAGTGTGTCGAAAATATTGGTGCATAATTTGATGAATGTAAAATCCTATCATTGTAAAATCCTATCATTTGTATTTATTTATTTATTTATAATTATTTATTCCTTTATATTATAATTTATGCTTTATAATTAAGTATTATTAAAAATGAATTATCATGGTAATTAAATATTATTATGATAATTCAAAAGTTAAAAAAAATTAATTCACAAATTAATTAATTATAAAACTTAAACTTACCAATTCTAATTGTCTCTCTAAAACGAATCTACTTAATTTCTCTATCTATTTTACGACTTAATCATAAATTAAATCGAAGAAGTTTGCAATTGATCAAGCCATCGAAATACAGATTCAATACATTTGTCAACCAAATTCAATTCCTACTATTTGTATTTATAGGTGTGAAGCCGTGATTGCAAAGTAATTTACTAATATATTTCTTATCAAAAGACTGATCTCTTTTGCTACTGCGATTACTTTAATCCTTTCTTTTATTCTATAATTCGTTAGTTAATTATTAATTTGTGATTAAAGAATTTATCCTATTTAATATTGGTGAAATATCAACTAGTTACTCTTAAATATAGAAAGCGATTTAGGATGTATTTATTTACTAACTAATCGTTTTCTTCGTGTTTTTGATTAATTCATTAAATGAGTATAAGTAAACTTACAGATTTTATCGTTACATTTTCTTGTGTGTAAATGTATTTATACAGACATCAATATTTGGATTGGTAAATTATCAATAAACTTTGATTTTAGTTCTACAAATTTTATACTTGATAACATAATAGTACACCGAATTCTGTTATAAACACAAGTCGAGAATAAAAAAAGATTCTAGACATTTTCTGCCAATAGTCAGTATCCATCAGACATTATCAAAGATCGATTCAAGTAATTAAAAATCTATAATAAATTTGTAAAACAGGAATGATCTAATATCTTACTTAATCGAATCACCTGTGAATGGTCACTAATCCATGTTTTGAGGGGACGATTTTATCTATTTAATGTGGTCGTCCAATCTCTTTCAACTGTATGGAGCCTAAAGGCTCTATAGACGGCCCATCCAAACCAATGAACCTAACAGCTATCCGAAGACATTTTACAAGGTCGGATTGTTTCGGCCTCTGAGACCTATTTAGCTTCACTATAGTAAACGAGCAGTCATGGAATGAGGTTCCATGGTTTTTCATACCCTTGGTTGTGTTAATAGACTTAACACAGTCGCAAAATTGACATTCGAACTCCCCTTGAAGAGATATCTGAGGTCTTAAAAGTTAAATGTATATCTTTGGAACCTATCTCTTTATTCACAATTGTTGAAGTGATCGGAATTCCCGTTACTGAATGAATGTATTCTTGTTAAATATCTGCAGAGTTATTGACGTCTTCATTACTAGTGTTGCTGGTTTGACTGACTTGCACGGGTTTAAATGTTGTTTTACCAACGTCTACGATTTCATTTGACTTGCGATCTTGATTCATGTGTCTTAAACGTACCAGTGTCCAACTTACAGTTATGACACCCATGACATTCATATTTATATACCAGATTAGCTTTCATTTTACAGCCAGTTTCTATTTCACTAATAAAAAGTCTCTCACTTGGGATGTTACTGACATTATTTTTTTTAATTCTTCAGAAAATGTTACTTTTCTGATTTAAGATACTTGATCTTTAGAGTAAGGATTATAGAAATAGAGACCAATATTAGACTAATGTTGCATACAATTATTTTTAATGATACTTTTTGTCGGGAATATCTGCTAAAGAAGTACATTCCATGCTTTATTATTTAATAGAAAGTGGATATTATTAAGTGTGCTAAAAACACAAATTAACATTTAAAAACGAAGTAAAAGACCAAAAAGATTATTTCTCACTCGAAAAACTTCTACTTAAATTATTATCTCCATGAATTTTTGGATTTTCAAATTTCGGTCGAGTAATCTCTGCATCTAATCCATCACCATCGACTCTTTTAGCATCCACGTAGAAAGATTGTATGGTATAAGTATAAAGTTTATCATCAGTACACACCAGTATCATATACTAAAATAACAAAAATAAAAATATAGAGTAAACAAAATGTAATATTACGTACATTTTCATCAGTTTTATAATCCCAAAGAACTTTATTTAAGCCAGTTGGAAAATCGTTAATCTCAACAATTTGTTCATCCAGCTAAAAAAATATAAATTAATTTTTATAACTAATTGTCTAGAATTAATTTGATTAGTTACAAAATAAAGTCAAAGCAGAAAAGGTGTGATAGTTTTTAAAAATGATTTATATATGAACCACACAACTAATTTCTATTTCCGATTAAATGGTTTAGTGATATCTTTGGATTTGATTTAAGACGTGGTATGGCTGAGAAAAGATAATCAAACATGATCATTTAAAGGAAGTAAAATTTGTAACAATGTTTTATATGTGTATTAATTTTACGATACATTGTTTTACATCATTAAAACTTCTTTTCCATGATCATTATGGTAGCACGACAAAACGCCGCGAACAAAATATCGCAAACGAAAACGTCAAATTTAATAATTAAATTATCACTAATAAATATTACCATTTTCAAGGTGTTTATCATTCTTTAGAAGCATTCATAAAAGCAAATATTTTTTTAATTTAGTCAATTTTTAATAAGTTATAAAAAATAAATACTTCCTCAAAAGTGTTAAAAAAACTGTTTTATGCTTTGTAAATAACGAGAAATTCTTTTTTAAAAACAAGTATTTTTTTTCAAAATATGTTGATCTCCATTTAAATTGATAATAATTTTCTGTTTTCACAAATAAATACGATTATTATTAAGAATTAGTTATATATTATTCTATGTACCAGAATTTCAAAAATATCTTTACAATTATTTACAAAAAAAATCACATTAAAGGGAGATCATAATAATTTATGCAGCATAAAACTCTTACCGGTGAATAAAAATAGGCTCTGGTTTTGTTATCAACAAATATAATTGCAGTCCCCACTTCATTGGAGAAGAGTTTCGAAATACCACAATCGTGTTTAAACTCACTTGCATAATTCCAATCTTCTATAAAGAATATGTTCAGATTTCCTTTCTGAATATATAACAAAAATCAAATATAATGGCAATGAATGTATAGTATTTTCTATGTCTAGTCAGTCCTATGAAGTTAACAAGTAGACATCAACTGAAGCATCTCATTACGCTCCAATGTTTAAGTCCTAAGCATTGACTTTGTTACTAAATCAGAACAAAATGTATTGTAAGTAGTAAAAATTACGTGTAAATGTATAAAATATTTTTTAACATGTGTTCTTTGTGATTGTATTTTTTAATAAAATTGTTAACAAAAGTCAATTCAAATTTTAATGGGTTCAAAAAGAACAATTCCAACTGTTAGGAGCTGGGGTAAGTTCATAAAATTTTTGAATTTAAAATCTGATCAAATTAATAATGAAACAATTATATTTCGTAAAGTAGTGTTATAAATATGTTAAAATAACATTTTCCTAATTTAATGCAAAAAATAAATTTATGTAAAAATAAAATAAATTTTACTGTAGGTTTATTAAAATTTAATTTAGAGTCAGTAAAAAGATTTATTACAAGTAGGATACGGATTTTATTGACATTTCATTTTTTGAGACGTCTTCCAAATGTATTGGTTGTATATGAACACGTTTCAACACATTTTAATACGATTAGGGTAATTTTTATTTGTCATTATTTTACCTTTTTAGATCTTTTTTATGCTTTTTAAATTTTAAGGTCATTTTTTAGGTCATTTTTTCAAATTTTAGGTCATTTTATTTTTTGTTAGGTTATTTTTACATATTTTCTATTTCTATATTTATTGAATTAAAAAATTTTTAAATCTAATATTATAAATTGTTTAAATAATATAAAATTTGTCAATATTTCAAAAGTCCTTGTAAATTATTTAAATTATTTGTTATGCCCAAAAAAAAAGCCAACAACATCACAATATTTGCGAAATTTAGCAAATGTATTTGGACCTGATATATTCTCCTCTGATGGAAAAATTTTGTTTTGCAAAATTTGTGATACGAAGGTAGTGGCTGAAAAGTGATTTACAGTGGAGCAACATGTTCCAAGAAAGAAGCATATTATGGGTTTACAACGAATGAATGCTAAAAAGCAAACTTTAATGAATTATTTCACTTCAATAAGTCAAAGTCCTTGTAAATTTTCTATAAATTTGTGTGAAGCCTTTTTGTCCGCAAATATTCCATTAGGCAAACTAAATAATCGAAAGTTTTTGGAGGATTATACCGATAAATGTATTCCTGGCGAATCTACACTGCGAAAGACATACGTTAAAGTTTGCTATGAAAAAAACTTTTCATAGAATACGTGATTTAGTATGTGACAAAAAATAGGGGTTTCAATCGATGAAACTATTGATTCGAACGGCCGTTATATAGGAAATGTAGTAATCGGAACTTTAGAATGTGGAAGGGAAGGTAATATGTTTATTTTAACAATTTTAAGTCATTTAATTTTTTAAGTCATTTTTATAGTCATTTTTTAATTTTTAAGGTCATTAAATTCCGTGCCCTAATTATAAGTAATAAAGTAAATTTTAATTTTGATGGAAATATTTAATTGAAGTAAAATAAAAAGGAATATAAAGTTTAATATTCAATTTTGAAATAAAAATAAACTAAAGTATTATTTTGTATTTTTTTATTTTAATACAATTTTAAAACGATTAAATTGAAGTAAATTAAAATGGAAATTTAATAAAAAAATGAAATAAAATCTTTGTGACAAAATTTTAATAAAATACCTTTATAATTTTAACAAAGGACGAGTATAAAACTTTAATTCTTAATAAATTAAATAACAATATCTATATTTATATTTACTTTTTTATTTATGATTAAATAGATGCTATTTATGATAATTATTTTTTACGGTGTACTGCGAAAACAATTGATAAATTTCTAATTAAAAGAACATTAGCAAGTAAAGAAACTGATGATGATCGAGATGTACTACTAGATACTGCAGTTGTACCTCCTGTCAAGAAAGGAAAAATTGTAAAGAGAAAATATGATGATAAATATTTAGAACTTAAGTTTTACATGGGCTGGTGAGGAAGATTGATCTGCCCCTTGATCTTGGATAGCCTTTTATGGATTTCTGTATGAACTATTTGAGTGAGTTTAATTGAGAGAATGAATATGATAATAATTTCTTTTAAATTTGCACTGATTGTAACTGATAAAATGCGTGAAATTAACGATGGGTCGATATTTAAAGAATATAGAAAACAGTATTTTCACAAGTTATCGATACATAATATAAAGTCACATTATTTTCAAATTCAAATTAAGGAGTACACACGTTCTAAGAAACTATTCTCAATAATTACATTAAAATGAAATTAAAACACGAAACGAAATTATATACATAAACAATTTACTTTACTTACGTCAGTCGAAAATATAAGAAAATTGGATGTCAGTTCAAAACACGTAATATATTCGTTTGCATGCGATTGCTCCGGTAGTAGTTTCCGAGATTTAGTTACCTTTCCATCCGCATCTTGAGCATTTTCAATCTAAATTGTAAATGAATGAAAACTATTAAAGAGATTTAATTTATACATTTTTTTCAATAAATGTCTCTACAATAATATTTACTAGTATCACAATTATTACTAGTATCATAATTATTATATTATTTATTGTAACGTAATTTTATAGTTAGTTGTTTATTTAATTGAAAAAACGCTCGCGTTTTGAAGGAGTGTGGATTATATCAAGTTTGTGGATTAAATAGTCTTCTTGCAAGTTTGTTCAAGTTACATACATAAAAAAACAAAGCAAACTGCGATAAAAACAACAAAAAACAAACAAATTACAGAAACTATAAGAAATAACAAATAAAATAAGCGTTAAATAATATAATCATACAAAATAGTTAATTCAATACGGAAATAATTATTTAGCCCCAATTATTGATTAGAAGGTTCATGTACAATATTTTTTTGAGAAAGGTGTAACTGTGATTAACAAATATAAATTTCTACAATAATCGTTATTGATTTAAACCTCAATAAACTTTATTTCATTAATTATTGAGCTGGGTTCGAGCTACGAACAATTAACGCA
>MQRK01133573.1:0-11537 GCA_001938485.1 Girardia tigrina | reverse complement strand
CAAATTCCTAAATTGACTTACAAAATTCTTAAATTGATTGTCAAAATTCTTAAACGGATTTACAAATTCTGACGTTGAATTACAATTTTCTGAAATGTGCTGACAAACCCTGTAATATATATGGTATGTTAGGGGTTTTTTGGTGACTTAAATTTTTAAATAATTAATTTGAAATATCATATTTATAATTAAATAAGTTCAAATAATTTATTTATATAAATTTTTTAAAAATAAATATTTCGGGTTAATAATAAAAATTGTAATTAAATTTTAATTTATTACACAAGACTTTTTTGGAAATAAATAATTCGGATTAACAGACATTGTAAATAAAATTAAGTTGTAAAATAAAAAATCATAATGTTTTATTACAATTAAAATTGTATTACATTTGTATTAGAAAATAATTATAATTGAATGTTTTAAACAATTAACGAAGAATAAAAAAATATTTGGAAATTTAATTTTAACAGTAGATGTACCATTCAAATATTTTAAAGATCTAAAATTATATTTAAGTTAAATGGTTTTAAATAAATAATATTGAAATAACAGCATCTAAATAATTTTAAATTAACAGAAATCGTTGTAATTTAACTAAAATGTGTTTAAAAATGATTTAAAATAAAACAGTAAGCGTGTAAATTGTTATAATGTATTTTAAAGATTTTTATAAAATATTAAAATATAAATTAACGTAATCAAAAAATAATAAAATCAATTTTTAATTTACGTTTTTAATAACTTATCAGCATTATAATCCAGTATTTTTATGTATAATTAATCTGGTCGAAAGAAAACAAAAGAAGGGTTCCTCAAGAAAAAATGTTTAAATAATTGTTATTGTTATAGAAATAAATTTTTATGTTGATGAATTCTATTATAGATCAAGAACCCAACATGGTATATAATATATGTAAATATATTAATATATAATATACATTATACAGTATGTTTTACTCAATACAGTCGCTGAATGTCGTGTGTGTAAACAATCTGTTGGTGATTTGTATATTTTTGCTGGGTGTAAATAATTGGGTTATTTCGTTCACTAATATTATTCAATGAAATTACATTGGTTTGATCTAAATTGAATTGCATTGATTCGAAGGCTGCGTTAATTGTTCGTAGCTCGAACCCAGCTCAATAATTAATGAAATAAAGTTTATTGAGGTTTAAATCAATAACGATTATTGTAGAAATTTATATTTGTTAATCACAGTTACACCTTTCTCAAAAAAATATTGTACATGAACCTTCTAATCAATAATTGGGGCTAAATAATTATTTCCGTATTGAATTAACTATTTTGTATGATTATATTATTTAACGCTTATTTTATTTGTTATTTCTTATAGTTTCTGTAATTTGTTTGTTTTTTGTTGTTTTTATCGCAGTTTGCTTTGTTTTTTTATGTATGTAACTTGAACAAACTTGCAAGAAGACTATTTAATCCACAAACTTGATATAATCCACACTCCTTCAAAACGCGAGCGTTTTTTCAATTAAATAAACAACTAACTATAAAATTACGTTACAATAAATAATATAATAATTATGATACTAGTAATAATTGTGATACTAGTAAATATTATTGTAGAGACATTTATTGAAAAAAATGTATAAATTAAATCTCTTTAATAGTTTTCATTCATTTACAATTTAGATTGAAAATGCTCAAGATGCGGATGGAAAGGTAACTAAATCTCGGAAACTACTACCGGAGCAATCGCATGCAAACGAATATATTACGTGTTTTGAACTGACATCCAATTTTCTTATATTTTCGACTGACGTAAGTAAAGTAAATTGTTTATGTATATAATTTCGTTTCGTGTTTTAATTTCATTTTAATGTAATTATTGAGAATAGTTTCTTAGAACGTGTGTACTCCTTAATTTGAATTTGAAAATAATGTGACTTTATATTATGTATCGATAACTTGTGAAAATACTGTTTTCTATATTCTTTAAATATCGACCCATCGTTAATTTCACGCATTTTATCAGTTACAATCAGTGCAAATTTAAAAGAAATTATTATCATATTCATTCTCTCAATTAAACTCACTCAAATAGTTCATACAGAAATCCATAAAAGGCTATCCAAGATCAAGGGGCAGATCAATCTTCCTCACCAGCCCATGTAAAACTTAAGTTCTAAATATTTATCATCATATTTTCTCTTTACAATTTTTCCTTTCTTGACAGGAGGTACAACTGCAGTATCTAGTAGTACATCTCGATCATCATCAGTTTCTTTACTTGCTAATGTTCTTTTAATTAGAAATTTATCAATTGTTTTCGCAGTACACCGTAAAAAATAATTATCATAAATAGCATCTATTTAATCATAAATAAAAAAGTAAATATAAATATAGATATTGTTATTTAATTTATTAAGAATTAAAGTTTTATACTCGTCCTTTGTTAAAATTATAAAGGTATTTTATTAAAATTTTGTCACAAAGATTTTATTTCATTTTTTTATTAAATTTCCATTTTAATTTACTTCAATTTAATCGTTTTAAAATTGTATTAAAATAAAAAAATACAAAATAATACTTTAGTTTATTTTTATTTCAAAATTGAATATTAAACTTTATATTCCTTTTTATTTTACTTCAATTAAATATTTCCATCAAAATTAAAATTTACTTTATTACTTATAATTAGGGCACGGAATTTAATGACCTTAAAAATTAAAAAATGACTATAAAAATGACTTAAAAAATTAAATGACTTAAAATTGTTAAAATAAACATATTACCTTCCCTTCCACATTCTAAAGTTCCGATTACTACATTTCCTATATAACGGCCGTTCGAATCAATAGTTTCATCGATTGAAACCCCTATTTTTTGTCACATACTAAATCACGTATTCTATGAAAAGTTTTTTTCATAGCAAACTTTAACGTATGTCTTTCGCAGTGTAGATTCGCCAGGAATACATTTATCGGTATAATCCTCCAAAAACTTTCGATTATTTAGTTTGCCTAATGGAATATTTGCGGACAAAAAGGCTTCACACAAATTTATAGAAAATTTACAAGGACTTTGACTTATTGAAGTGAAATAATTCATTAAAGTTTGCTTTTTAGCATTCATTCGTTGTAAACCCATAATATGCTTCTTTCTTGGAACATGTTGCTCCACTGTAAATCACTTTTCAGCCACTACCTTCGTATCACAAATTTTGCAAAACAAAATTTTTCCATCAGAGGAGAATATATCAGGTCCAAATACATTTGCTAAATTTCGCAAATATTGTGATGTTGTTGGCTTTTTTTTTGGGCATAACAAATAATTTAAATAATTTACAAGGACTTTTGAAATATTGACAAATTTTATATTATTTAAACAATTTATAATATTAGATTTAAAAATTTTTTAATTCAATAAATATAGAAATAGAAAATATGTAAAAATAACCTAACAAAAAATAAAATGACCTAAAATTTGAAAAAATGACCTAAAAAATGACCTTAAAATTTAAAAAGCATAAAAAAGATCTAAAAAGGTAAAATAATGACAAATAAAAATTACCCTAATCGTATTAAAATGTGTTGAAACGTGTTCATATACAACCAATACATTTGGAAGACGTCTCAAAAAATGAAATGTCAATAAAATCCGTATCCTACTTGTAATAAATCTTTTTACTGACTCTAAATTAAATTTTAATAAACCTACAGTAAAATTTATTTTATTTTTACATAAATTTATTTTTTGCATTAAATTAGGAAAATGTTATTTTAACATATTTATAACACTACTTTACGAAATATAATTGTTTCATTATTAATTTGATCAGATTTTAAATTCAAAAATTTTATGAACTTACCCCAGCTCCTAACAGTTGGAATTGTTCTTTTTGAACCCATTAAAATTTGAATTGACTTTTGTTAACAATTTTATTAAAAAATACAATCACAAAGAACACATGTTAAAAAATATTTTATACATTTACACGTAATTTTTACTACTTACAATACATTTTGTTCTGATTTAGTAACAAAGTCAATGCTTAGGACTTAAACATTGGAGCGTAATGAGATGCTTCAGTTGATGTCTACTTGTTAACTTCATAGGACTGACTAGACATAGAAAATACTATACATTCATTGCCATTATATTTGATTTTTGTTATATATTCAGAAAGGAAATCTGAACATATTCTTTATAGAAGATTGGAATTATGCAAGTGAGTTTAAACACGATTGTGGTATTTCGAAACTCTTCTCCAATGAAGTGGGGACTGCAATTATATTTGTTGATAACAAAACCAGAGCCTATTTTTATTCACCGGTAAGAGTTTTATGCTGCATAAATTATTATGATCTCCCTTTAATGTGATTTTTTTTGTAAATAATTGTAAAGATATTTTTGAAATTCTGGTACATAGAATAATATATAACTAATTCTTAATAATAATCGTATTTATTTGTGAAAACAGAAAATTATTATCAATTTAAATGGAGATCAACATATTTTGAAAAAAAATACTTGTTTTTAAAAAAGAATTTCTCGTTATTTACAAAGCATAAAACAGTTTTTTTAACACTTTTGAGGAAGTATTTATTTTTTATAACTTATTAAAAATTGACTAAATTAAAAAAATATTTGCTTTTATGAATGCTTCTAAAGAATGATAAACACCTTGAAAATGGTAATATTTATTAGTGATAATTTAATTATTAAATTTGACGTTTTCGTTTGCGATATTTTGTTCGCGGCGTTTTGTCGTGCTACCATAATGATCATGGAAAAGAAGTTTTAATGATGTAAAACAATGTATCGTAAAATTAATACACATATAAAACATTGTTACAAATTTTACTTCCTTTAAATGATCATGTTTGATTATCTTTTCTCAGCCATACCACGTCTTAAATCAAATCCAAAGATATCACTAAACCATTTAATCGGAAATAGAAATTAGTTGTGTGGTTCATATATAAATCATTTTTAAAAACTATCACACCTTTTCTGCTTTGACTTTATTTTGTAACTAATCAAATTAATTCTAGACAATTAGTTATAAAAATTAATTTATATTTTTTTAGCTGGATGAACAAATTGTTGAGATTAACGATTTTCCAACTGGCTTAAATAAAGTTCTTTGGGATTATAAAACTGATGAAAATGTACGTAATATTACATTTTGTTTACTCTATATTTTTATTTTTGTTATTTTAGTATATGATACTGGTGTGTACTGATGATAAACTTTATACTTATACCATACAATCTTTCTACGTGGATGCTAAAAGAGTCGATGGTGATGGATTAGATGCAGAGATTACTCGACCGAAATTTGAAAATCCAAAAATTCATGGAGATAATAATTTAAGTAGAAGTTTTTCGAGTGAGAAATAATCTTTTTGGTCTTTTACTTCGTTTTTAAATGTTAATTTGTGTTTTTAGCACACTTAATAATATCCACTTTCTATTAAATAATAAAGCATGGAATGTACTTCTTTAGCAGATATTCCCGACAAAAAGTATCATTAAAAATAATTGTATGCAACATTAGTCTAATATTGGTCTCTATTTCTATAATCCTTACTCTAAAGATCAAGTATCTTAAATCAGAAAAGTAACATTTTCTGAAGAATTAAAAAAAATAATGTCAGTAACATCCCAAGTGAGAGACTTTTTATTAGTGAAATAGAAACTGGCTGTAAAATGAAAGCTAATCTGGTATATAAATATGAATGTCATGGGTGTCATAACTGTAAGTTGGACACTGGTACGTTTAAGACACATGAATCAAGATCGCAAGTCAAATGAAATCGTAGACGTTGGTAAAACAACATTTAAACCCGTGCAAGTCAGTCAAACCAGCAACACTAGTAATGAAGACGTCAATAACTCTGCAGATATTTAACAAGAATACATTCATTCAGTAACGGGAATTCCGATCACTTCAACAATTGTGAATAAAGAGATAGGTTCCAAAGATATACATTTAACTTTTAAGACCTCAGATATCTCTTCAAGGGGAGTTCGAATGTCAATTTTGCGACTGTGTTAAGTCTATTAACACAACCAAGGGTATGAAAAACCATGGAACCTCATTCCATGACTGCTCGTTTACTATAGTGAAGCTAAATAGGTCTCAGAGGCCGAAACAATCCGACCTTGTAAAATGTCTTCGGATAGCTGTTAGGTTCATTGGTTTGGATGGGCCGTCTATAGAGCCTTTAGGCTCCATACAGTTGAAAGAGATTGGACGACCACATTAAATAGATAAAATCGTCCCCTCAAAACATGGATTAGTGACCATTCACAGGTGATTCGATTAAGTAAGATATTAGATCATTCCTGTTTTACAAATTTATTATAGATTTTTAATTACTTGAATCGATCTTTGATAATGTCTGATGGATACTGACTATTGGCAGAAAATGTCTAGAATCTTTTTTTATTCTCGACTTGTGTTTATAACAGAATTCGGTGTACTATTATGTTATCAAGTATAAAATTTGTAGAACTAAAATCAAAGTTTATTGATAATTTACCAATCCAAATATTGATGTCTGTATAAATACATTTACACACAAGAAAATGTAACGATAAAATCTGTAAGTTTACTTATACTCATTTAATGAATTAATCAAAAACACGAAGAAAACGATTAGTTAGTAAATAAATACATCCTAAATCGCTTTCTATATTTAAGAGTAACTAGTTGATATTTCACCAATATTAAATAGGATAAATTCTTTAATCACAAATTAATAATTAACTAACGAATTATAGAATAAAAGAAAGGATTAAAGTAATCGCAGTAGCAAAAGAGATCAGTCTTTTGATAAGAAATATATTAGTAAATTACTTTGCAATCACGGCTTCACACCTATAAATACAAATAGTAGGAATTGAATTTGGTTGACAAATGTATTGAATCTGTATTTCGATGGCTTGATCAATTGCAAACTTCTTCGATTTAATTTATGATTAAGTCGTAAAATAGATAGAGAAATTAAGTAGATTCGTTTTAGAGAGACAATTAGAATTGGTAAGTTTAAGTTTTATAATTAATTAATTTGTGAATTAATTTTTTTTAACTTTTGAATTATCATAATAATATTTAATTACCATGATAATTCATTTTTAATAATACTTAATTATAAAGCATAAATTATAATATAAAGGAATAAATAATTATAAATAAATAAATAAATACAAATGATAGGATTTTACAATGATAGGATTTTACATTCATCAAATTATGCACCAATATTTTCGACACACTTTTGCTATTTGAACGACAGCTTGTTGAGGTCATTTGAATAAAAATTTAGTGGGGAGAACCTATAAATTCATGAACTTATTTAATTATAAATATGATATTACAAATTATTTATTCAAAAATGTAAGTCACCAAAAAACCCCTAACAGTATGTAATTCAATTTTCATCACCAGTTATCACCCGACCAAAAAAGATTCGTTTTTGTACAGAACAAGCAAATTAATAATTCAATTTTTTCTCAATTAACTAATGAAGCGCCCACCTGGAATATTTTGTAGACCAATACTAGTTTCCGAATGTGGTCGGAAGTAATTAGTTGAGTTTCTCTGCAATCTCTGATGTTGTCTAAAAAGTATAATGCTTTTATTAGTGTAATAATCGATTAAAATTGCCGTCTTGCATGTGGCTTGACACTAAAGTTGAAATCACCTGCTTCTATATTTTTAAACCATCTTCTGCACGTTCTATCAGAAACTATATATGCATCAAAACTTTAACTAAATGTTGACACGCTTTTGTAGCATTTCTTCCTCTTTGGAATTCATACAAAATACAGTAGCGTAAATGAATTTTATTGGTAGTCATGTTTTCACGATTGCGTCTCACTTAATAATAACATGAAACATCTTTGTTTCAGTTTATTTAGGAGAGTACGTGTAAAGAAAGATAGTCATATGTCTCAAATCAACCTGTGCATATGGATAGAAACTTGAAATGTCACTATCGGATAGAACATTCAGGTAGACCTAATATATTTTTGGGGAGCAGGCCAAAGCATCGACAGCCAAAACATCGAACCCCATAATATCGACAAGCCAAAACATCGACAGAAAAAAATATTGACAATTTGTTAATTTTTATTTCTTTTGAATTTTTTTAATTTTTTTCGAATTTTTGTTAAGTGGGTTAAACTTGCAAAAAACTGTTTAAACATTTGTAGATAATCGTAAAACGACTTTTGTCAAAAAATTAAAATTAGCTTTTTGAGATCATTTTGTTCAAACGATACGTGATAGCAAAATCAAACTACCCTGAAAATTTCAGCTCCATAGCATCATGGGAAGTGGGTTAAAATTGCAAAATGAGGCTTGACACGGGACATGAAAGCCAGTATATAAAAAAGAAGGGAATAATGGTATTTAAAAGCAACATGAAAAATTTTCATGAATTTAAAATGTTTTTCGAATTATCAAATTTTCTAATTTTAAATTTTTATTATCATTAAAATATGTATTTCTATTTCTATTTTTTTCTGTTGGTGTTTGTGCTTGTCGATGTTTTGGGGTAGACCATTATTTGTGAAATAAACAAAATCCAGGGAATGTGAAAATTGCATCTAGTACTTATATTCGAACTAGATTCTACTAAGTCCTGAAAAATCTTAATTTATATAGAGTTGTTCTTCTTTTATCTAAGACAAATCATTTCCAATTTTTTTGATTCTTTATCTAAAAAATTAATACAAACCACTTTTATAATTTAGTTAACAAAATTATTATTTGTTTCATATTTAGTTTTACAGGGTGGCCCAATGGGTACACAGCCTCTAATTTTTGCATATTCTAAATCTACTCGTCAAGACGAGTATTTTGATATATAACATGTGAGGTGTAAAAATTCTATATCAAAAAAGTAAAAATGTAAAAGTTATATATCAAAATACTCGTCTTGACCAGTAGATTTAGAATATGCAAAAATTAGAGGCTGCGTACCCATTGGGCCACCCTGTATTTTAAGATATTTAATATTACTATTTGAAAATGATAAAAGTACCCTTCTTTCCATCTTTTACCTGATAATATTCTTATACCATTATAGACCTTTATACTTAATATTCTTAATAATCATTTGTTCAGTATAAACCACTATCATTTGAATAATATCATTCAGCTACAAAAATCCTATTAATTGGATTTACAAAGGCTCTGTTTGGACATTTGCCAGTATTTTTGAAAAATGGCGATATCGTTTTATTAAATCAAAATGGAAAACTTGTCACCAACGTTCTCGGGACTCATTCCTTTAAACAAACCATAAGCAAACTTGCGACCTTGGAAACCCCAGAAGTAATACTATTTGTCTAGAATTTAAATTAATAATTTTCATTTTACTATTTATTTATGAGTAAAATAACTTTCCAATTCATTTATTTCAGTTAGTTCAATATTTCCACCAAGCAATTAATGTGAACTATTTTCATGAAGCTTGGTTAATTGGAGAACATTTGAAGAGTGAAGATAAATGGAATGAATTGGCAAGAGCGGCTTTAAAATGTTTAGACATTGACTTTGGTAATTTTTTTATAATACTAATAATAATAATATCAATGATTCATATATCAACAAGTTAATGTTTTCATCAAACTTGAAGTTAGTAAAAGTTTTATAGGTGCATTAAATAAATGCTTGCTTTGATGAGTCTGATTTGGATTACCTTTGGAAAATTATATTATCAAAGAACTAAAAAAATATTAGCAACTTTTATTTTACATCTATATTAGAGTGGTTCGCAAATAAATGGGAGCAATTCTATTCTTAATTTTTTAGCCCTCACCCATTACATTTTCAATTGAGGTAAATAAGTTGCCTACAAAATATTTTTAGAATCCATGCTTATTTAGAGCTCGCCCAAAATACTAACGAATAAAAAGCATTTTATTGTTTCCAGATAATATTGGTCTCAGAAGGTAAATATTTTATTTCTAACTTTCTGAGGGGTAAGACTTTCACAATCGTACTTTTCCGGTTGTCTGGATAGAGAAGTCGATTACAATCTGGAGAAGAAAGTGTAGCTCATCTTTGCCCTTTGTCAACTTCTTATTAAACTCTTTGATTTGTGATACCCCTAGCTCCGCATGGTCATTAACAACCTGAAGATTATATATATATATAATAACATTACACAACGTCCCACTAATCGATTAGTGTACGTTTCTTCAAAAATCTAAGATCATATTCCGACTATTAATCTATGGGTTTCTATACACGTGTTCAGACAGATTTTCAATATCTTACTACCTTCAACCTCTACCTAGCTCTATTATATAAAAAACATAAATATAGTACACTTTGCACAATTGTGAACTTATTGATTTTGCACACTTGCACATGTGAAGTATTGATTAGTACAATGCAGCATAGGCAGCACATGTGCAGACGAGTGCAGTATTGATTTTTGCACTTTTTGTGTAATTTTCGTGGTTTTTACATGTTTTCGATGATTTTTAAGGTGTTTTTCATGGTTTTTAAGGTAAGGGTGATGGTTTCTAAGGTGTTTTCGATTGTTTTTATATATAATATTAAAAGGTTATGTATCATGGTTACGTTTACCAAGGTACTTTTGATAGTTGATGCATAGGCTCAGGTACTAAGCTGATTATGTAGATGTTATGTATAATGTCGATGCATGTTTTAAGTTCTATAGGAGTTTCATACATTTAGTTTTTACATATAATATAAAATGTTATTTATCTTGGTTACGGTAAACATGGTACTTGTGATTTTTGATGCCTAAGCTTGGGTACATTAGGCGATTCATGAGGTATTGTTTGATGGTAAATAACATACATATATCATAGGGGTTTCAGATATATACGAAAAGAGCACTAGGCACCGATTTTTGAGCATTTTTTTAAGAATTTCAGAAATATTCGAAAAAATCAATTGATCAGCACTTTTTCAAAAATTTTGATATGGAATCTGAATATACGTATTTGGGTTACTATTCAAGTTCATCAACACATGTTTGATATTCTGCTTTCTTCTGTCTCTGCCTAAGCCTAAAATCAATGTGCATTTTATGTAAATTTGCACATTATGCTAATTATAGGGAAAAGTAATCAATATATGAAATTTCTAATTGCACATTCAGATAGAGAATCAAAATGTGCATCAAATACTTTATATTGATTTTTGACACTAGCACTTTTAAGAAATATTATGTATTGATTTTTACACTTTTGTACATGTGCAACTTAAAAAGCACTGTACTAGCACATTAGAAATGTGCGGCACAATGTACACTATCGATTAGTACTTTTAAAGTATCGATTAGCACATCTGGGCATTGTGCAGTGATCAATTAGCACTTTTTTCTTCGGTTGCTATGGATGTGATAACCGTTACCATGATTACAACCACCTTAAATCACTGTATCCGTTGCTAATGAAAAATGTCCTTGATTACCGTTGCCATGGGAACTAAAACCGTTGCTAAGCAACCGGGAACCAATCAGAAGTGTTTCCAATGTACCGGGGACCAATCGGAACCGTTGCTGCC